>JAAAKG020083614.1:0-16684 GCA_010014905.2 Druon quercuslanigerum | reverse complement strand
CGAGTGACACTCAGTTGAAAAAATGTGGTTTCGAGAAAAAGCCGATTCAAGTTTTATTCGTGAACAATCGTCAAAAAAGGTGCATTTTATTCACATATCCATTCCAGCTTCATACACAACTTCTTCTTGATCTCCGTAGGCATGATTTTCAAGTATTCTTACATTTCTAGTGGCAGTACGATTTTCTTTAGCCACTTCACTGGCTTCAAGCTCGGCTCGTTCAACACGCTTGTCGTTGGCCTCATCAGCGAATTGCCTTGCTTGCGGACCGATTTTGACTCCCATAACTTCCATAAATTTTAATATCGATAAAAGCCCTTCATCGAAAATGCAAGCAGCACTGAGAGCAGCAATTTATAGTGTTTGTTTTCCAACAAACTTGTGTTTAGGAGCAATGTTCCAGGCACACGAATTATAACTTTCGTTATTGTTTTGAGTATTAGCCCCTAAACATCTTTTCGTCAGTTAATCTTCATAAATTGGTTGTAAAATATCTTTATTTTTTGGACAAAAGCTGGAGGATGTTTAAAGTTGCGTAATTGACCTGTAGCTACTGCCTTGTGATAAAGGCCGAATTCGCCGCTTTGACGCGCACCCTTCTCCATTATCTGTACCTACTTCTCGGTCACGCATACTTTTGGGACTAATTTTGTATCATTTCTGATAGTATTTTCTAGCAATTTATGGGAAAAAAATTTTTTCGATTTTTTGAAAATTGTTTGGAGGAACCTGGCCTTAAAATCGACGCGCATGACACATAAGAATTGCACGAAAAATTAAAGCCAATGCTAAAAGAGAGGCCAGGAATTAAATAACTATTTGATTGAATGATGTATTTATCATATTTATTTAATAAATGAAAATGCAAAATAAAATAAACTCATTCAACATATACAGATATTATTCGCATAATTTGAAAAAATGTGCCTTTTTGAGAGAAGATGCAGGGGTGGCTCAACTGGTCTAGGACAACCAGACCTGCTTCTCATTATCATCGCGGGGATCCTAAAGTAGGCTGAACTCTCGATCTAGTGCTGTAGCGTCGAATGCCTGTATTAGGGGATGTGAGGACTTCTTCCCACATTAGAATTACTGGTGCAGACCCAGTTATTCTCAAAGCCTAGAGAAAATGATCCGAAGTCATCCCTGGCTCTGGAGGCATCCCAGGATTCTATCAAGGTTCTGAGAGTATTAGAATCAAGTAACGGAAATGCGGAAACCACTTTTAAATTTTATTCTCAATTCTTAATTTTGAGTGTTGACAGAGAGAGCAAATCCCAGTTCTCTGAATACCTCACGGAGTTCCCAAATCTCTGGATGTCCCTCGCCGAGAAGATCGATGAGACAACGTCATACACAACAACAACAAAATAACTTACGAATTAATCCTAAATTTTTTTTAATGACCTAAATATGTCTTTCGTGCCACGTGACGAGAGAACAGATATCACTTTATACATCAAATAATAATTAAAATAAAAGTACTTGAAATGTTGTCTTTGTTACAAGTTCCAAGGGAAATTGTCTACAGTCTAACATTCTAGAGCCTACATTTTTCGATTGATTTCGCTATTGTGTAAAAAATTAATGTAATAATTTAATAATTTTTTGAAAAAAATGTTTTTATTTGATGTATTGATGTTGAAAAATTAAAAAAAAAACATCAATTTTTATATTTTTGCTACCTTGCACTTTTTTCGCGACCACAGGGAAGCGATAAGAGAAACGATAGAAAAACAAGACGAGTAAAAACATATTACAAATGAAAAAAAAGAAAACACATATCTTTTTCGTAATGATCAAATTTTTATTGAAGGTAAAAATGCAGCGTACATTCATAAACGAAACACAAACGAGGTAGGCATCACAGTTGGCCTCCCTGCTAAAAATCCCTCTTAAAATCCTCTTAGAGTCCTTAAAGATTTAGGAATTTTAAGTTTTCTATGATTTTTGTAAAGGGGTTTTGTTCCATGCTTGAAAGAGCATGTATTGTGGATCTTACGATGTTTGTAAGTGAATCCTATAGTGCCTTGAGAGTAACACAGAGTAACAGCAGGGTTTCTTCTCATCGCTTACTGGGAGTTTAAGAGGTATTTATAAGGTTTCCTATGCGCGTATAATGTGTATTTGAAAGATACCTAAGTGGATCTGATTGTGGGTGTACTCGTGCTCTACAAGGATCTTATAAGTTTTGTAAGGGGATTTTATGTAGAATCTAAAAGGAGATGAAGGGTTCTGTGCCCTCGCTTGCAGGGAGTTTAAGGTGTTTGTATGAGGCTTTTATGCTTATCTAATGTGTATTTGAAAAGTTTCTGAATGGGTCTCGTTATGCGTGTACTCGGGTTTTACGAGGGTCTTATGAGGTTTGTAAGTGGGTATTATATAGAAGCTAAGAGGAGATGAAGGGGTTTTTCTCGCTTCCTGGGAATTTAAAAAGTTTCTATGTTGTGTAATGTGTATTTGAAAAGTGTTTGAATTGGTCTGATTATGCGTGTGCCTACAAACTCGACTGTCGAAAACCTGGCTAAGCTCGGGAGGTGGTTTTCTGCAGTTTTCTTCTCCCCTATCCAAACTTCCAGGCAAATGAGAGTACTTTTTATACATTCGGAAGAAGCCGCGGTTTATCACTTGTTGTGATTAAATTCACACATTGATTCTAAGCCCACTTTATTTGAAAAAAATTTTCACAGCCCCATATCCAGTGAAGTAGAGTCGTCTGGCGCTATATGTATCCATGTTAAAGGACTTGAGTCAAAATTTAGCAGCGAAGGTGACCCGTGTCTAGACCTCTGTTTCATCGGGTTTTTAAAATAAAAAGGCATAATGCAATAGGTTTTAATTGCAGTCTTAAATAGACTAGTCTAACAAGACAATAGTTACAATAAGTGGATACTATATGCAAAGCGCTCCGAAGAAAGGGTCCTAAGCATCCAAAAATCAAATCGAACTTTATCCAATATATATAGCACCTCAAGAGAAAGAAAGTCAAAAAATAAATGTTCATTAATAAGGATGAAAAAACAATATAAATATATACTTACTAGCTGTAAATGCGATTTGCACCTCGCAGAGAGGGCACACATTTTGACCCTGGATGCGTTTTTTGGGTATACTTGTACACCTTTTTAACGTATTTAGGAAACACCTACGACATTGCAGAAAGCCTCGAATTTGATAAAAACAAGGAAACACCGGCACAACGGCACGTGGTTTCATCGCGTCGCTTTTCTATTTTCCTTTATCGCGCCGATTAGAACACACACGTACACTTTAACTATATTAAATTACCTATAATTATAGCTTCTTACAATAATCGAAATGTCAAATATCAATGAAAGACTAAAACTATATGGAAAGCTAAACGAAAGGTTTTATCCGCGAACATCGTAAACACGGGGAAGCGTGTGTATTCGTTAGCGCGAATTTTTTAACTAGGAGTGTATCTCGCTTCCTTGCGACAAACATGCTCCTGCGCGCAGTCATCTATACTATACCAAAGATAATATCTTTGACTATACTAACGTGGCTTCCAGTCTCTTCTATGGCATGACGTTAGTATGTGCACACTCCAATTGTAGAGCCACCTTGGACGATACGCCCCGCCATACGCGCGAATAAAATAGTACCAATGAAGAAAGTATTTTCTAAATGTATGTATACATGTATAAAAGATATTATTGACACATTTAAGATATTGTTATGAATGAAAACAACAACGGAGAAATACTTTTAGTTACAATTGTCCACTATCATAACATTTCAAACTTATAAGAAGGAGAAACTAGAGTATCTTTTTTGAAATATTTTCAAGTAATGACTTTACCAGTAAACACCGCCTCTTAAATTCCCATTAGATCCACTTAGAGAAATTACGTACAAAATAATTTAGTCTTTTAATGTCCGTATAACATCCCCTTAGATCCTTTTAAAACGACGATTCTACGCTTGGTCGCTTTTCCGGTAAACGCAAGACCTTAAATCACCATTAGATCCACTTAGTGAAATTATGTACAAAATAATTTAGAGTTTTAATGTCCGTTTAAAATCCCCTTAGATCATCTTAAAACGACAATTCTACACTTGGTAGATTTTTCAGTAAACGCCGCCTCTTAAATTTCTCTTAGATCCACTTAGAGAAATTCCGTACAAAATAATTAAATGTTTTAATGACCGTTTAAGATCATTTTAGATCCTGTTAAGACGACAATTTTATCATTTATCGCTCTTCCAGTAAACGCAGTCTTAAGGTTTTAAGGTCTACTTAGGTTCCGCTTAGGTCCTCTTAGAAATATGCTCCTTCTTAATACCTATTAGATCCACTTACAGAAATATTCAAGAAGTAATTTCAGATTATAATTTCCACTTAGGTGCCTCGTAGAACCCATTACAAATATTTCGCGAAATTAACTGCACAACCAGTAACCCCTTAGGATGATATTGCAAAACATTACGTTCCACGATTCCTCTTTAAATCCACTTAAAACTCTAACTGCAATCTTAGAGGCTTCTAAACAGATTCTAACGATTCCTAACGGGCATTTTTACCAGGGCTGAATATTACAAACTTTTAGCTAAATACCTCTTTTCGTATAAGACTGGTATGATAACGGAAAAAATGCCAGTATAAGGCAGGAGTCGGGCAATTAAAACAAGCCTTTTAAATAAATAAGATGTGCTTCAACTTCGACTGAATTAGGCACAGTGGTGTCAGAACGCAGATACCTCTGTCATGTGCAGTATTTATTTCTTTATATTTTTAGGTTATGTAACGCCATGTGTCAATTTTAAGATACACAGGAATCACTACTGCGCATGCCAGAGATATTCGCGTTTTGACACCACTGACTAGGCATCCTGATAAACGTTTTGGATAGGAAGTCGTTCAAAACAATCGGAGGTATTTAAAAAATGAAAAAATCAAACCGAATATAAATAAATTTGCTATTTACTTGAGTCCGCGTGTACTAACAACATGTTAAACTCGTACCCACGTTTAAATCCGTGTGAACTCAAGGTCTGCTGAATTGGGATGAATTTGGATTTCACACGCGGATTGAGAATGAGGTTCAAATGTACGCTGCATTTTTTTCTTTAATGAGCTCTTTGAAATTCAGAAAATGCATTTTTTTTGCACAATTGTTAATTATGCGCTCAATAATAATAGTTTAATAGTAAATAACACTCCACAAACATTTTTAGTTGTTATAAACAATTGTTATTTAGAATCTATGCATCCTGTTGAAGTGTTATTCTTGAGGATAAAATTAACAGTTCTACTAAAAAAACGGAATTTCTGTATTTAAAAGCGAGTATTTAATGAATCTCTTTAAGATATTTATTTATATCAATAAATAATGTTTTTAGTGTCAATATATCTTATTAAAATATTATTCTTGAAGGCTATTAGGCTATAGGCTAAGGCTATTAGGCTAAAAAGATACGTTTTCTGTATCTAAAAGCGTCTATTCAATGGATTTGTTGAACAAAGTTGTTTATAATAACGAAAGATGATGTTCAATGTAAATATATTTAGTTAAAATATAATTATTCATGGTAAAATGAATGATTATGCTGCAAAAAATGAATTTTTTATACCCAAAAAAATTAATTTATGATACTTGTTTGGGATAACCAAAAAGGTAATCTTTCAAGGTTTAATTATAATATAACGACGTCGTTTTTTAACGTCGAAAAAAGGTCGAAATTTTTGTCGATTCGACGATCATTTGTCACCCAAATCGACGTCGTATCGAGGTCAATTTAATTGTCGTATCGATGTCGAAATGGCTGTCGTATTGACGTCGATAATACGTTTATTTCGACACAACAACCATTATTTTATTTAATTAGGGAAATAATAATTTTTAGAGTGTATGGAGGTTTCTCGGTCAGGGTTTCTTCGTCAGATTCCTCCACATTAGATGAATTACAAAGTTCCACAAAAAAATCGAAAAAATTACCCCTGGTGTCTGACTACATCTATCATATGTTTTCGGGGTCCATTTAACCCCAGCACGTCAGGATTTTCCATAGCCTCAAACAACAAGCCCAAAAAGCCAATAAATCCTCTATCTATTAACCACTCAATCCCAATAACTCCATTACCCCTTAATCCCTTAAACTCATAACCCCTTAACCCCCAAACCTGAAAATGCCATAATCCCAGAACCCGATAAGAAAGAGACTTATGCTTGTTGAAGTCCTAAAGCACTGTATATTCGAGCTATGCATGCTTCTTGAGCCTTAAACCCACATTATTTAATAACCCCACTCAGAGAAAAAGTTGTCTTGAAACAAAAGCATCGTCCTCTTGCCTGTTTTGTTTTGAACGTCGTGAATATATGTTTCACATAAACAAAATCATTTGGCTGCAGGATTGGGTGTAGTAAGTCGCATAAGGACAATTTTTGCTGCAAAAGGAATCCTGTTGACACAAATGAAATTCCTCTCAACCTCAAATTTAAGATAACGGAGTTTATGCCATCATGGTAAACACACGAAACAAGTTTACGGTGCAGAGGGTCGGATCCCCAGTATCGGCGGTTGGTCAGGGTGAGAAAGCATACGGAGCATAAAGCTACCAGACATGATACATCTACGAGATTTTTTAGTCCAAATGTACACGATGATCCTAGTAAGTCAAAAACATTTTGTTATGTTTGTGGTACTTATGAACCATTCAAATCTCGCTAAAATATCAGCGACGCTGTTATTAAAACATATAAATATTGTTTTGGGTTGGAAATTTTGAATTTGGACGAAAATTGGGTTCCATATGCTATTTGTGGAATCTGTTACAAAATGTTGGCTGTCACAATACTAAAAACTTATGTCAGTTGAAAGACACTATTCCTGCTTCATGGGGTGTGCGTGAATCTAAAGACGACTGTTTCTTTTGTATGACGGACACTCGGGGTACAGTGCTAAAAATCGTTTAAAAATCAAGTATTTTCAGTCAAGCAAAGTTATACCCGCAGTCTTGATTCCAACTAATATTGGTCGTCCCAAGAGAAGATTAGCAGACAGCAATGTTGAGAGAGATACCAAAAGAATGGAAGATGTAGACCCTACAGGAAACACCAGATTGAAACGTATTCAAAAGTATTGCTCTTTGAATGCGAGCTTTTCGAAAAGCAGATTTCCAGAGAACATCCCGTGAATGCGATTCAATACTTAGCAATCGCATATTTTCTGCTTCGCATTTAATTGCATTCAGTAGCATTAGGACAAATCCTGTTAGACATTTAGGCGCATTCTGTATCATTAAAACATATTAGAATTCCCGCATTATCACGCATTGAACGCGAAACCTCTCACTTCGCATTCAGACGTATTGAAGATTTAAACGTTATATGCGAACTCTCTTATTAAAAGCCCCAATCCGATGTTGCCGCAAAGCAGATTTCCATAGAATATCTCGTGAATGTGAAGCAACACTTTTTAATCTGACGTTTTTTACTGGGGATATAGTGAAAATGGATACAAATGACGGAGTCCTCACCGAGAGTGATATTGAGATGGAATCTGACAAATCGAGTGCGAGCGAAGAGGGTCGGGACACAAAAAATTCGATGCCACAACTTTTCACACTAGAAGAATTAAGTGACTTGGGAGAGAGTTGGGATTATCAAAAGAGACTCATGAATTTCTGTCCTCTAAGTTGAAACAAATAAAATCTTCTCGAGAAATCTGCAAGAGTAATCATGTGCAGGAATAGGGACAAAGAATTCAGACCTTTCTTAACTCACGACAAAGCCGCCATTCATTAAGCGTATTGCAACGATATAGCTTATCAGAATTCCTAAGGCGATACTTCTGCATAATACTCATGTTTTAGCCCCTATCCCAATTGCACAATCAACAGTTCTCAAGGAAACGTATGACAATGTAAAGATCGTTTTTGAGAAAATAAACTATTCTGAACACCAGTGGCGAATATGTGGGAACCTCAAAATCATAGGTCACCACTTTTTTTTCTTAAAAATGTAAAAGCAAACTAGCAGACGACAATACACGTGACGAGACGGAGGTTCACGGACGTTTCTGCAGTACAGAGTGCCACTTTTTTGCGCATTGCGCATTCGGAATGCGTAGTGCAGTTGGGCAGTTCACTAATTATGAATATTCATTTAATGTGGATGACAGAACTATCATCATTATTCGAGAATGAATTATGAAATGCTGTCACCAAGCGTGTTTTAACATGGAATTCGTCCTTCAAATGAAGTAACAGACATCATAGCATTTGCATTCAGAAACAAATGGATTTTCAATAGGTAATAGAGAATGAAATCACACTTAAAATTATTGAAATATTGATAATAATTATTCTGCATGTGAACATGAACTTTCATATCTTTTTGACTTTATAAGTCGAGGTGAAGTCGTTTCGACGTCATTTCGACATCGACTTTCATATCTTGTAAATTCGGAAAATGTTTGTCAGGATTCACTCAAATTACGATAAATAAAGTATTTTTAGAGCATAATAATTGTAATGAAAATCGACTTAAAATTCGACGATGGTACGACGGTGACGACGTCGTTTTGACGTCGCCATTCCTGACTGGGTAGTACTTCATTTTTTACAATTTCCATACAATGTAAAAAATAAACGTCTATGTTTTTAACGACATAACCAAATGATTCACAGTAATAAAAGTAACTAATTTACGTCGAAAATTCGGCTCATTTTAAGGTGTCACAAAAATAAGCATATAGGCAATCTGATATTTACAATTAGATCTGAACCTTAAATTATGTATACTGAATATTTGTATACTGAAAATTAACGTAACCTTAGGTTATTACCCTATCCTAACCAGAAATTCATCAAGCCTAACCGACACTCCTGACCTGTTCTTATATAGTTATTCGTTTTAGAAAATATACATGTTGGGTTTCTTACTTGCAAGAAAATACAGGAAAAGTAGGGGAAAGCGTTCTGTAACGTCATGCAAGGTAGTACGAACCTGAAATTCAGGAAGGTATATCCCTTTATTTTATGTAACGTAAGCCTCACAGGTTATTTCAGGTCACCTTCTAATTACTTTCAGAACTGCCCTGGCGAACCGAAGAAACCGAAAGGAGCCTCTATAAACTACCCTTAAGATGAAACGGTAACTTCCTCCGAATAGTTTCGACCAAACCACTCGCAAAAATCGCAAAAGAATGAATAAATTCAAATTTTTTTGCATTGTCAAAAGTAAACCTTAACCTATGGCGGGCCTCTATTAAACATAAAATTATATATTTATCAACAAAATCTTAGATTATCTAATTCAAAAAATTTTTGATGCTTAAAATAGGAGAAGTCCGCTATGTGGAATGCAATAATGAACATGATATTAATTAAAGAAGATCGAATTATTCATTTATTTAGACAAGTTTTTTCCGAAATCAAAGTCAAATAAACCAGGGAAAATTCTACAGAAAACCGGTTTCTTAGTTCCTGTATTTACCGCCAGTGGTCACTACTGATATTTTCTTGTTACGTAGATCGACCTAGGTATTTAAATAAATTTTCTTTATTTCAGAATTAATAACCATACGATGAATAGTTAAATATTTATGTTCTCCAGTTTTAAGTTTTATTTAAAGTAATGAAAAAAACCGAATTTGATTCTATCTTTGCGAAAACTGTAATGTCGGTAAGATTTGGGAATTTATACCTGCGTATACCTCGAAGAGACGAAATGCCTGCTTAAGATTGAATATTTCAGATAATATAAAATTATATGCTGATATTGCTGCATTTCCAAATTGATTGAAGTATTTTGATTTATTTATAGGAGAAAAATATCCTCATTTTACAATCCATTCTAGATCAAATTATGTAGGATTCTGTAAGAAAGGTTTTTTCTCTGCCAAAACTCTGGCAAAATAATGCAAAAATCGGAATTTTGTTTATTAAATGCTTATTGACATACTATTCATATGGCGTGCTTCTCTCGAAATCAAATTATATTCGAAAATACACCTTTAATACACATAAAATGGAAGTAAATATTGATCAATTTATCTCTTGGTGGACTTCGGTAAAAAAGTTTTTTTCCATAAAAAAATCGAAAAATAATGCAAAAATTGCACTTTTGTTTATTAAATGTTTATTGATATACTTTTCACATTGCGGGCTTCTCTCGAAATAAAATTATATTCGAAACTACACTTTTAACACAAATAAAATGTAAGTGAATATTTATCAATTTATCTCTTGGTAGACTTCGTTAAAAAAAAGTTTTCTTTCCATCAAAAACTCGAAAAGTAACGCAAAAATTGCACTTTTGTTTATTAAATGTTTATTGATATACTTTTTTCACATAGCGGGCTTCTCTCGATGTCAAATTATATTCGAAACTACACTTTCGGTAAAAAAAGTTTTTTCCATAAAAAAACTCGAAAAATAAAAAAACAGAAAAAGTCTTAAACTCTAAGTAAAATTAAAATTCGTATCTATACGATTGTTAAGACAACTATAGTTGTAATGAAGCCTAAGCTGCACTATTATCTCTTAAATTAATAATGGTCTTGAGAGCTAACCTGAAATGCGCAGGAGAATCGTCGAAATAATCAATTGTATCACAATAGAGGTTAGCTTCTTTGCAGATTATCGTGATCACTGAATTTTGATCGTAATTAGTGCGATTATATGGGATGCTAAACAATATATTACTTCTCGATGATCGCCTAGGTACACGCAAACTAATTTCTGACAGTAAATTAGGATTATCGATTACATTGTTTAAGATGTTGTACAAAAAGTTCAGATCAGTTAACTCAGATAGTGAGCCAATCTTAGGAACGTTGAATAGGGCCCTAATTGTACCATATTCATGATCACATCTATGCATAGGCATGCCTAGCTGTCTGGCCGCGAAGCGCAGGAAGCAGTTATGTACAATTTCGAGTCTGATTTTTCCTGGCATGTTCTGAGGTGACCAGATTATGGATGCGCATTCTAAAGGAGGTTTAACAAGAGAGAAGTACAGTGTCCTAAGCGTGAGTAAGTGATTAAACTTCGAGGCGATCCTCGTGACAAAAACTAGGCTCCTGAGTGTCTTGTTTATGACGTATGTAACCTGTTCCTCATATGTTAAATTAGCTTGAAGAAGAATAGCAAGGTCTCTAACACGTAAGACCCTCTGCAGCGCCTGGTTTGAGATTATGTAAAATTGTTCAAAGACTAGTTTTCTTCTCGAAAATGAGATTACTACGCATTTTTTATATTAAATTGCATCCCGTTCAAATCGCACCAAGCTTGCAAGCGATCAAGATGGTCCTGCAACTCATTGCAATCCAAGACGGAACGGATGATTTTATAAAGTTTCAAATCGTCAGCATATATAAAAATTGTCAACATTTGATTGCGGTGCGGGTGTCGATTACATGCAAAATGAACAACAGAGGACCCAAGTGAGATCCCTGGGGCACGCCCGATGCTGCGTGAAAAGCTTGAGAATAACGGTTTCTTATGCGGACAGAATGAAATCTTTTGCTCAGATAGCTTGTGAGCCAGGACAGCATGTTCGCGTAGACTCCAAGAGCCTCGAGTTTTGCAACAAGAATACCATGGTCTATTTTATCGAAGGCCTTAGAAAAATCGGTATAGATAGCATCAACTTGGCGACCGGCCTCAAAGTTGTATGACAAATAACTCGTATACTCACAGAGGTTTGTGATCGTCAACCTTCCTTTCCTAAAGCCGTGCTGCTCATCTATAAGGACATTGACTGAAGCTAGAGATAACTTATCGTGTACGATACTCTCAAAAATTTTAGGAATTGCACTAAGGATTGTTATCGATCTGTAATTCTTGACATCGTTCTTATTCCCATCTTTATGGATAGGAATGATAATACCATTTTCCAGACAGGCGGGAAGTTGCCGTTCGTAATTGATTTGTTGAATATTATTCGAAGCGGTTCGATTAGTAAAAGGTAGCACATGACTTTATTAGGGAGGGGGGAACACCATCAGGGCCGGCGCCCTTGTTCGCATCGAGGTTCATCAATTTTTGTTTAATATCTTCTGCGCCTATATCTATAAAGGAAAAATCGATAACATCGGACAAGGAGGATTGAATATTAGGTTTTGTGCGGCTAGCGCATACCGAATCAAAATAGTTAGCAAATAAGTAATAATAAGTCATCTTCCACGTGCATTTGGCTAGGTATATCGTTAGTGCCTAATCGAATTTGCATAAGCCCAGAAATGTTTCGGGTTGGCAATAATAGTTTTCAGTTCTCGTTATATAATCGTTGTAACAGTGGCCTGACAATTCGCTGCTCAGCACTCTTAGAAATCAAAATTGCAAGTAGTCGTTTAAATTTCGTATGCGTTTGTGCGTTGCATGAACAGCTTTTTAAGCTAAAATTAAATTTATTAAATCTCAGCTAAACCACGGAGGAAAGCTAGAAGTTCTAAAGATTTTAACAGGTACAAAATAGTCGAAGGTTAGGTACAGATATGAATAAAAAATTTTCACAGCCTCATCTACCGTTGCAGTTTTTAGTAAGTTTGATCAGTCAATTTCCTCTAAATAAGTGCAGATCGAAGAATGATCAGCGTTTTGAAAATCAAATCTATTATTATGAATTAAACTATTATAAGGTTTGAGCGAACCGCTCAGAATGTCCAATTCAAGTATTAAGGGAGAATGATAATCATCAAACATGAACGTTGTGATTGTCATTAATTTGGGTCAAATTTAAAAAATCTAAAGAATCAGTAACAACGTTAAACTTTTGTTTACTAAATGTTTATTGATATACTTTTTTTACATAGCGGGCTTCTCTTGAAATCAAATTATATTTGTAACTACACTTTTGATATACATAAAATGGAAGTGATTATTCATCAATTTATCTCTTGGTAGATTTCGGTAAAAAAAGTTTGTCTCCATCAAAAAACTCGAAAAATAATGCAAAAATTGCACTTTTGATTATTAAATGTTTATTGATATACTTTTTCACATAGCGGGATTCTCTCGAAATCAAATTAATTTCTAAACTACACTTTTAACACAAATAAAATGTAAGTGATTATTGATCAATTTATCACTTGGTAGATTTCGGTAAAAAAAGTTTTTCTCCATCAAAAAACTCGAAAAATAATTTATCATAACTTTAATTTTAATGTAATTAGGTCATTCAGTGCTCTAACATTTTTGGGATACAGAGCCTGCCGACTGACTTAGCTATAGCAAAAATTGCACCCATTGACGTGTTCGGAGGACGCGGTTGCCATAGATACCCATGCCGTATCTATAGGACCTAATATCTTTGCTGCTACTAAAAGAAGATGCACTTGAAGTCGCCTTCGGCCCATGTAAATGACGGGTATTTTATTTTTTAATGTTTTAAAAGTTGATCTTGCTGCTTTTTTTAGTTTTTTAAGAAGGAACCGAAGAGGGACTCAGTGGGGTCTTTAAGGGTACTTTATAGAGGGTCCGGTTACTTAGGTCTGTCAGGGTAAATATTGAAATTTAGGAGCCTCCTAATTAGGATGAGTTAGTATTTTGTACAATTGTACATTTTCATAACTACTTTTTTGACATATTTAATCGAATTCAGGAACTCAAAAATTGAAATTTTTAAAGAGAATGTATGTGTATGCTACTTTTTCTGTTTACCGTATCTCGAAAAGTACCGCCGAAAAGCTATCTATGGTTGGATCCTTTATAACCTTCCATGACCTAACAATGCCGTTTTATACTTTTTAAATAAAATTGTTTTCCTTGTTTATATGAAGAAAAATTTTTTGATATTGGAAATATGATCATACTGTATTTGATGTAATTGTTAGCGTTTTTATGTCGCTTCAAATGATCTATTGAGGTACCTTTAATGGCCTCTCATGATCTATGAATAGCGATTTATAAATGTTAAGTAAATGATTTAATTTGTTTATAGAAGGAAAACTTATTTTACATTTGAAATATAATACTACTTTAACTTAGAAAGCTTGATGAAATAAGAGTCCAGTTTTTCTGTGTTAGTGGAAATAAGCCTCCCTTCATAAGAGAAAGCAAATTTATTTGATGTCTCAAGGGCTCAAAAAGTGAATACATCTATTTTCGCAGCGGTATTTCATTTCGTTTTCATCCGAAACCGAGACTTTATTTGTTGGTAAAGTATTTACTCTATCACATTAATAATAGGCTATATACTATACCTGCATTGGAATAAAGCAACAAGCTGGTACGTTATAATCTGGGTAAATCTGATCGGGATGAATATATGGTCCATTAGGGTGACAAGGACTAAATTTCGGACTAAACTCGTTTGGGATATTTGAATCTTCTTCTATACCCGTTTGAACTTTTGTCTCTAATTCCACTTCAACATCAATTTTTTCCTTTAATTTTGTGTCTGGTGGAGGAACTCCATCTCTTTGACCATATTTTTTTCTAGGGGGGCATGGACTTTTTACCTGATTTAGTCCCCACTCAACACCATGATTTACTGAAATTTAATTGTTTACACCTTTCACGGGAAAAATAGTAAATAACAGAAAGATCAATTCTTTATTAAAATTAAATAAATAATTATGTATAAATCTCATTAATGCAGTCTAAATTACAAGTGAGCAATAGATCTTTAAATTAAATATAAGACATACCACATTCAAATAATGTATCCAGTATACTTTTTCGCTGATCACACATATTTTATTAATCACTTTTTGTATGGAGGTTAAAATTTACACTTAATGCAAATATAGACTTTTAAAATTTTGAAGTGCGTTAACTAAATCCTGTGAACATAGTCTATCTCGAGAAATATAGAATTAATGAACTAGGGGCATTTACACTTCACAACCAGCTAACTTCACTTCGTCAACTGCTGAAAAACGGTGGCACCACATACATGGACCAAAACTTTATTTTGGTAATAGCTTCATAATAATTGAAAATTATAACCGTCTCAGTCTTTCATTGAATAGTTCTTAAAAAATAAACAGTAATTTTCAAATGCACTTATAGTAAAAGTATTATTATTTACAAATATATTAATACAATATTTAAGGTTTCGTCATATGCATTTGGTCGATTGTTTTTCTCTCAATACTCGGCGAAGTGAAGTTATTTCTGATTAATTGAAATTGCCACGGAAAATACGTAATTGTGTATTATTTCTTAAATCAAAGAACATGAATCAATTATTGTTATTTTTTGTTTAATTATGTTATGTAAAACAGACATACAGCACCACCCAGAAATATCAGTCCACTAAAAAAATCGTAAAACATGCCTCTCTTTTTTCATGGATATCTCAGCATGTGTGAAAGATTAAGCTACTTTTGGTTTCTGACCAATTCTCGATTTCCAACTTCCACTTACTGTATTTCAGAGAAGTGACTGGAAAAATTTAAAGATTTACTAAATTGAATTTAAAAATATCTATTTTAAAGTAAGACCTAGAACATAATGAAATATATATATATATATAACAGTGACTGCAGTATTTCGTCTATTGTGTCCCATGTACTATTTTTAATGATAATTCGAGAACCAGCAAAGATTTCATTATGTTCATCATCTTATTTTGAAGATGAGATATTGAGCTTTGGTTTACTGAAGTTTTAATTTTTCCATTCACTACCATCAAGCATGCAAAAAGTGGAATTTGAGAATTGAAAATTGGTTAAAAACAGAAAATCGAAGCAAAATTTAATAAACTTTCTAACGTTTTTCTTTTGTTCATCTTTCTAACTTAATTTATGGATGAGAAATTCACGAAGAAACTAAGGAATATTTTAGATACATTTTTTTAGCGCACTGAACATTCTGAAAAATACTGTACTCTTTCGATCACAATTTCATAGGCATGTTTGTTTGTTTAATACAATTTGTTTGTTTAACACAATGTTTGTTTACTAAATTTTTAAAAGATTCTTCACAATGAATTGTGCATTAGTATCTGCTTGAAGTAATGGACCACCCAACCCTGGTGGCCCCCATGCCAAATCGTCACACTTCGATAATAAAAGCCTATCCGCTGTATAACCAGGTCATTTAAGGAACAGAATTATTGGCATGACCTCTCTTGCGTGGCATAGCCTACAAAGAGGGTAAGTGCCGTCAACGAATCTGGCGCAAGAAATTATAAAAATTCGCGCATAAAATGACAAACAAGACCCCCGGGTGAGTTCATTACCCGCGATAAACTTCTTCGCTATAGAAGCATGACTTTGGGAATTGGGTTAAAAATAATAATAAGGTGCTAATGAAAGTCATGCGCATATTTTTTGTATTCTAGAGTTTCAATTGAAAAATACAATTCGTTAAACAACGTTCATCGTATATTTTATAGTTAGTATTGTATTATTTATTATTTTAATTTATGTATTTGTTTATTAATGACTAATTAATTATTTATTTATCATTTATTTTTTTTTTCTTATTTATTATTGTATATTTATTATTATATATTTTTTTAATAGGCTGCAGGGGGCTGTCTCGTTATATGATGGGGTTATTATAGCATGGTTTGTCTTATAATAAAATGTTAGTTGAGCGATCTTTTTTGTCTGACAAGGATACGGCAAGGCTGTGGGGTATTTAAATCGAAATGAGGTTTTGTGTGTAATCCGTACATAGTGGAGTACTTATACGAGGTGTGATCAAAAAGTAAGGTGACTTTTCATTTTTATAAGAAAATATTCATTTATTCATCCAAAATGA
>JAAAKG020083603.1:0-16684 GCA_010014905.2 Druon quercuslanigerum | reverse complement strand
TAAAATAATGAAAAATATTTCACATGATTTCCTAAAATTAAAAAAAAAATATATGTATATATATATATATATATATATATATATATATATGGCAAGATTAAAAAAAAATTATGTATTAAAATATTATATTTAGACGTTTTAAAAAGATTCAAAAATTATTGAAAACTAGAAAAGGTTTTTTAAAAAATATAAAAATGTATATTATTGAAGATTTTAAACAAAAAGAATTGTTAAAGGTTTTAAGATAACACCAAATCGTCTTAGATTTCTGGGGACTCTAAATTAATGTTTAGAGAAAATTTAAAACGTTCTAAAGAGTTTCAAAATTTGTTTTAAGTCCGTAAGATTGTGTGACAGTTTGTTTAATTATGTAGATTTTCAAAAAATGCCAACAATTCTAGAAATGGTTTATAAGTTTATGTAGAGTTTTTTTCTTAATTTTAGGAAAAATTTGAATCATTCTAAAAGATATTTGAAATGTTTAAAGATTATTAGAATATTAAAAAGTAATTTGAAATTGTCAAGTATTTCAAAACAATAATATTGATATAGACCAGTAGACAAACAAAATTAACATCTAAAATTAATAATTAAATATTCCCTGGTCAATAAACCTAAGATCAACAATTAAAATTTTGAACAAAATATGGATCTTTTGAAGATTTTGAAACAAACTTTAGAAGGGTTTTAAGATAAACAAAATTAAAACCAAATGTAGATTTTGAAGGTTTCGTACGTCAAGTTTCGGTATAGTTTTTTATTTCTTTAGTATCGGCGCATAATTATTGATTAAGTATTGAAGAGTTTTTTTATTATTAATTCATGTTATTAAAATTAAACTGTCACAATAAAAGATTACATTTAGTTTTTTGTAATTACTCTTCAATAATTAGTTCTTAATTAATAGATAACACAACAGACTAAAAAAATTATGACTAAGATTGATTTACCTATTAGAATACCAAAAATAATTAACCAAATGTATGTTTACAAAAAGTAACTATCATGTTAATCGAATCTGCGCAGAGATAATTAAGATACCGAAATTGTATTATATTTCCCAAATTATGTGTAAACAAAGTTTTAAACTGAAATTCAGAATTTTCAGTCTGAAGAAATTGTAATGGTATTAATTTTTACTCAACACCGTAAATTAGATAAATATTATTTTGATTACATATAATAAGATATCAAAGTACATAAAATTAGACGTAGGAAAATCTTATGTTACATTCGTTTTATTGGCGCTTCTAGGAAGAGATTTATTATTTACAACCGGGAATTTGGTGGGCGAAAATTATATGTCACTCTGCCTTAATTTAACAAATTTGCAATGTGAGAACATTTTTGTATTTCTTATAGGTCAGCGCACTACAGTAGCTTGGCTATTAAGCAAAACCCTCTTTTGGCGGAAGCCTACAGTAACCTGGGTAATGTATATAAGGAACGCGGTCAGCTTCAAGAGGCTTTAGAAAATTACCGTCACGCTGTAAGATTGAAACCTGACTTCATCGATGGGTATATCAACCTGGCAGCAGCCCTCGTTGCTGCTGGTGATATGGAACAAGCCGTTCAAGCCTACGTCACGGCTTTACAATATAACCCGGTAAGTTTCGTGGATATTCAAAGAAAAATTTTTCAATCAGAGGGTTTCTATGTAAGATACAAATTTCAGAAACACACGACATTTTTTATCGAAAATTCTAAAAACATTGACAGGCAATTACTGGGAAATAACCGGGAATTTGATTCAGTAGCCGGGATTTATAATTCGATTGCACATTGAAGCTTATAAGTATTTATTCGAAATTGTAAATATATATTTTAAGACAAAGAGAGAAAGTTTTACGTCTTGAAATAAAAATATAAAAACTGTAATTGTGATTTGAAACAAGGGGATTGTTATGCTTTTGACTTTGAATGGAGAACTTAAAAGAATGATTATTTTGTGTTGGTTTAGGGAATTTGTCAAAAGAATTATAATTTTGAGTTTTACGTAGTTTCAAAAAACAAGTATAATTCTGACTCGTAACAGTGATTCCTTCAAACGAATTACAATTATAACTTGTAACGGGGAATTTTTTGAAAAGAATTAAAATTCTGAATGAGGAAATGGTAACTTCAAAAAGAAGTATATTTACCAGATCCGTAATATGGAAAAATTGACCGGGTGAAAATCGGGAATTTAAAATCATCTGTCTGGTAGACTCTGACTAATACTTCAAATAAAGATAAATCTATGAACTCATTTTCTGGAACTCTTTGAGTCATTTACTTTCGTAGTCTATTGTACTAGAAACCAATCCTGTTTTAAACTAAAAATAATTCAGCTATATTGCTATGTAGGTTTAAAAACTTTAGAATGCTAAGAATTGGTTATTTAAGTTTTAAAGGCTCGAACCGAGCAGGGTTTTTTTTCTCAAGAATGTCCTTGTTTAAAAAGCTTTTCGTGTTTAAATTTTGTTTAACAATACCAAGAAATAAATTGTTATGTATCTGGTTCACTGTGGGGCTGCCCTTAAATATTCAATTTTCGAACTGGTTTAAGGACCAAATACAAAAGTCTTATCTGTCGGGTCCCTTTTAAAATAAAAAATCTATTTTTATGTTTAATAAGCTATTTTTTGTCAACCTAATTAAATGCTCAAAAATTGGGAGAGCGTCAGATTTTAAAGAGTTGAATTTTAAAAACTGTCAACTAAAAGTGATTATTTCTTGAATTTTTAACTGTATCCGTGAAATATAGAAAATTTCCAAAGAAGCTTTATGTTTTTATTAAATCAATTAAAGGGGATAGACAGCAAGTTTAAAAATTTAAAACCGTAAAGAACTTCAAAGTATTCGCAAGTTGTGCAAGATTTAAAATATAGAATTTTTTAATTTGGCATCTTTGAATACTCCCCAAATTTGAAAGAAAAGAAATTAATTTAAACAAAATTAAAACAAAAGCGATTGACAAATAATTTGAAGGAATAAATGTATTTTACTTCTCTGAAAAAAATTAATTTCAGAGAAGTAAAATACATTATTCCCAAAGTTTCACTCATCGTATTATTGCAAAATTAATGAGAATTATTAAGTATTTATTAAAATTCTCAAATTGACTACAAGATTACTACTAGCAAGCGTTTCCTCTTTTTATTTGGGTGTTTTAATTTGAATAGAGACATTAAGGAGTGTGGTATTTGATCTTTAGGTTTTTTTTTAATTTCGAAGAATTTCATAGTTACATTTAAAGGTTGGACGTTAAAGAGGAATTAAAATGAGGATTTATTCTAAATTTAATTCCTTAAATTTTCATTATATCTCATTGAGTTATCTAATAATTGATCTCTTTTATATTTCAGGATCTCTACTGTGTGCGAAGTGATCTTGGTAATCTTTTGAAAGCATTAGCAAGACTTGATGAAGCCAAGGTAAGTTTGAATATGCGCGCCAATTGGACTGACATGTCTATTACAACATCGCATATTATACATTTGTACTTTTGTCAATTTATCGTCTTTCTAGCGATATTTTCGTTGAGCAAAATGATGCGAACTGTAAAGAAACTGAAAATTGGCAGTAAAGTCTGACGTTTTCTTGACATATTACAAATGTATATCGTGCATATCACAGCTAATGTAGTTCTAAGGAATTTTTGGAGATTATGTTTGTTGATGCAGTTTTGCAGAAAGCTCTCTTTGTTTGCCATGCGATTAAGGTGCGCGGCGCGCGTTCATCGGATATTCAACACGAACCCATGCTTCATCTGCCAATTTTAATCTGTTTGTGACATTTATAATTGCAGAAGAATAACGTCTTTATCCTCAGAGAATTTCCTACGATTGTTGCATACTGTGTTCCATAAACGATCAGAGATTTAGAGATTTTTCTCCGTTTCTAATGATGCTGAAGATTGTAGAAATTGAGGCTTTCAAGTTGCACAACACAACATGAAAGCCGCAGTGGCAGTGCGCGACTTGTTGCAACATCGAAATTTATTTTTCGACGTTGCGACGAGTGTGATAATCCTGATTTCGCTGATCCTATGAAATTTTGTAAAGAATCATTTTTAAGTGCTTTCGAGAAAGATTGTCGCGTGAATAAATTGAATGCTCTAAAATTTCCTATTTTTTCACTTGCCGAGTTTTTGTTTTTTGATATTCAGGACGGTGTGAATTCAATGATTATTATAGTCTACAAATTCTAAGAAAAATTGGGAATTTTAGAATAAAAAACAAGTAATAGGATCAGCTGCGCGCGACTAGTTTTAATTTCATTTCGAACACGCCTTTCTAAGTTTTTTTTGTAGAGCACCTCACACATCCCATGACAGTATTCGTTTCACATTGTATTTATTGGCGCGAGACCCCTTGGCTGCTTTATGTTTTTTTAGTTCTTTGTCAATAGAGAAGAAATAGAAATGTGAGTTTAATTCAATTTTAAAGATTTTAAATTAGTTAATTATAATACAATTTCGAAAGTTTTTTCCATCAATTTTCGTGTCAGTATTCAGTGTCTTGTATTTTTTAAATTTCTTTCATTTCAAAGTTGCTTCTTAAACTTTCGTTGGTCAAGCGGTCTACTGCAGCGCGGCGCTGGCGATATCTGAATGCATTTATGAAAGCGACTTTAAAAATAAAATCCTAAAAATATAGTCTGCAGAAATTACATTTTCAGTATAACGGGATGTAGATTTTTCAAAAGGATTTTTGTCTATTCGTTTCATGATTGCACTCAGAAAATAATAAAGCGGTGATGAGGGTGGTTTTCTGCGACTCGTACAAGTAATTCCTGAGAACACATTATCTTTCTTATTTTATTTTTTACTTTGTGACTCGGTCAGCCACTAAGTTCTCATACAAGCGACACCCAGAATAGATTTAGTTTTCGAGAATTCATTGTGTAATATGTCAGATGTATTGAATTGAAATTCTCATCATCGATTTTTTTTTCATTTTTCACCAATTCAGAGTCAATTATTCGTTAGAATTTATGTTCATTTTTTTTTTAATTCGTGTTGGAATAGATCAATATAAACATAAATATTTGTTCTCAGTGTTGCCAGATCGGAAAATATTTTTAAATTTATACTCTGTGTTTGATAATTTAACGAAATAAGTTCTTTATAAATAGGATTGGTACAGAGTTGGGGGAATCGCAAGATACCAGAAAATTTAGAAAAGTATATGGAATTGTTATATCCACGACAATATTTGATTGCTTGTTTTATTTGTATCATACGAAAAACCCTGAAAATTTAGTTGGAAGTGCTAACCTTTGAAAGAATCATGATCGCTTGGAATCCAATTTATTTAACTTTTGAAATTCATACATTTAAAGCAGAAAGTATTTCAATTTTTGAAATTAAAATAAGTTATTAAATAATTTAGTTGTCAAGGTTTTTATAATTAAAAATATTAAAACATCCTTCGTTGATGTTGCTGATTTATTTAATTTTATAGCTTTCAATTTTTATGTAACAAAAAACACTAAAAGATAATCGAGCGTTCTAACTATTCAGAAACAATTGAATAAAGTCTTCAGCTATAAACGTTAAAAATTTTGATTTTATTTTTTGAAGAGATTGATAAAAAATCATTCAAAAATTCCAGTAATAATTTACTGAAACGGTTGTGTGTTACTCATAAAAATTTCAGTGTTAATTTCTGACTAACTATTAAGAAATTTGAAATAACAGACGTCGATACTTTCAAGTTTCTGTTTTAAGGCATCCACTTTTAATAGCGTTCAAAATTTTAAATATTCAAATTTGAAAGCACTAGTTATTAGAAACGTGAAAATTTCAAAGCCTTTAAGGATAGAAGATTTTGAACTATTCAAAATTCAGCGTGTTTTAATAATACCGGTAAAATCCTAAATAAATGGCAAAGCCCTTAAGAATTGCCGAATTTTGAATCTTGATTTCGCTGTAGCAACACTGTTTATATTGAAGTTTTTGTTTTCCAAAAATGATATTGGTAAATATATCTGAAAGATAGACGCTAATAATTAGAATCTCACAATGAAAGTTGGTATGAGTCTTTTGTACGAAGTGGCTGACGAGTCAATAGCAGTTTAGCAAGTCGTGCTAAGAATTTGCGCGACTCTAGGTATAAAGAAAGTTGAGATGAAGTTTTGGAGAAAAGAGATTAACGCAGCTGTCTTATTGTTGTGGATGGAATGATCAGCTCTAGGAAGGAGAGTTGGAGCTATGCAATTGGTTTTCGCCGGTTCCTTCGTCAAATGGTGAATCTGAATCTGGTTATTTGGTAACACTGTCTCTCAGTCTAAGTTAATTATGAGAGCTTGCGACCCATACCTACCATCAACCTACCGAAGGGTACTCTGAAGGTAAAGTAGTTCCCGCGGCCAGTCTCTATCCCGATCCAATTTTCATTTTCCAGTTTCCTTTCAAATTTTCCGTCTCATAACAAAAATAGAGAAAACTCAGTCTTGCTCTCTAATTCTTGCTCTGTCCTTTGGACCAAGAACCAAAATTAAATTGCAGATAAAATGAGAATTTTATTCACTGAAAAAAGCATGGGAATGTGTATCAGGAACGAGAATTGTTTCCTAAAAAATAAATAATAACAGGGTTGCAATTGTGCTGGGATTTTGTTGAAGCAGGGCAATCCCGGAAATAACGTGAATTTTTTCACTTGGAATTTTATTATATCGTTCAGTTCATAATGCTTAACTCGAAAATCTTTTACTAAACAAAATTTTTAATTTTTAAGCGTACATTTTTAATTTAAAAATGCAGTCTTGCGGAACTCAAGCAATTGAAAATTACAGTTGTTTGTAATTGATTTTTTTTTATAGAAAACATTTTCATTGATCAACTGTGAATCCACATTAATTATTAATTTTAAAAATTGAACTGTACTTGAAGCATAAAAAATTGATCAATAATTTATTTTTTAAGACGATTTTATATCCGTTCAAAATTTAAGAATTTCCAGAGATAAAAGTTTTTATCATTCTATTACAAAAATGAATAATTTATAAGTGACATCGTTGAATTTTGATGGATAAATAACAATTGCAAAACTTCTTATTTGTAGATCTATTCGAGTAATTTTTAGAGATATTTACAGGTTTTAAAAAGATTCAAAATTAATTTAAAACTTGAAATGATTTCAAATAATTTAAACGAAGTATATGCGACAAAATCCGGCAATTCGTACCAAACTTTAGGTGCAAATACCCATGGCTAAAATTATTTGCAATTCGAATCATTTTAAAAGACATTTTGAAGTTATGAAAAACGTTTGATAATAATTTGAAACTTTCAAGTTTTTAATTTTAACTTGTAACTTTTAAGTTTTTTAAGGATATCTAAACTATTCAATATAAAAATAATTCAACTTTTAATATAAAAATTAAGTTTAAAAAAATAAAATCGTTCAAGTTTTAATGGTTTGAGCATAAAATTGGTTAAAGTACTATAATTTTTCTCAATATGTAATTTATTTATTGATTTTTCAATTTAGAGCATTTAAATTGATAACATGGATTTATATTTTTGGAAAATAATCTGAATCTTTGAAATCTACAAGTTATATTAACGGTTTATTCATAATTAACATTGCACAATTTTAGAATGATTTATCTTGAAATACTATTTAGTTCTGAAGATCCTGACATTGAAGTTCTTTAACTTAAAAGAGTTTTAATTTAAATTTCATAGTATGATGTAGGGGAGGGATGAAACTTTCAGAAAAACACTTTACGTATTTTGTGGATGATCCCTTGTTTGCTTTTTAATTTAGTATTATTTCGTGAAATTATTATTATTACAGTTAATATTAATACCAATATTATTGGATACATTTATAATAATTAAAATTTTTTAACGATTGGTATAGAAACCTTCAACTTTGTTTGGTTTATGCTGTGACCGTCTGTCTGCAGTTGTAGGATGAACAATTGAAGTATTTTGATTGAATTATTATTTCAGTTTAAATATGCTCAAATTTAAAATTTAAACGCTTTAAATGTAGAATGTTTACGCATTAGATTCTTTAATTTTAAAATTCTTTTTTGAATACTTTAAATTATAAATCGTTTCTTTATGGCTTCTTATTTGCCTGGAAATTCCGCCTGCACGGAAAAACTTAGTTGATTTACCAATTTTACGTTGAATTTTCCATTAATTTTTAATTGTTAAAAAGAAATATAGAGCACAGTTTGATCTACTGACGTTTGTTTTTTTAAAACGTTAGTTTAAAAGCCTGTGCGAGAGAAAATTGACTCTTAGTTATTTCGTCTGCTGGAAAATGTAGACGATAGTCATGTGTCTGACATATTTAGAAATGGGAAAATAGATTTATTATACAATGTATTTCGAATGGAACGAAATGGAATTAAATGTGTGTCATTTGTAAATCTAAAAATTGAACATTTTCGTGCTAAAATATTAAAAATTGCATAATTGCATTAAAGAGGACTTGAATTGTATAATTTCTAATTTACAGCGTTCAAAATTGGAAAAATGTGTTTTAAATCGAACCTAAAAATTGAATGATTGTAGAATGAAATTTCGAAAATACGGCAATTTCAAAATGTTCAAAATTGAATAATTTCATATTAGACTGTCAAAAACTGGATAATTTAAACATCAGAGTTGTTAAAATTGTATTAGTTATAATGAAATATGTTCATAAGCTATATAAGAATAATGGTGAAAGGCTTCAAAAAAATAAAAACCTTTTCTTAAGATGCTAGGGTCATTGAAAATGATTTTTTATTTTGAAACATTTGCATTTCGAATCACTTAAAAAGATATTTAAAAGTTATGAAAAACTTTTAATAATAATTTTAAACTTTAACAAATTTGAAACATTTCGATTCAAGTTTTAATGTTTCTAACTTAGAATTAGTTAAAATACTTAAATTTATTCATTGACTTTTTAATTAGATTATTGAAAATAATAAAATTTTGAATTCTTAATAATTTGAAATTTTTTGTTCTCATAATTTGAGTGAAATTTTTGTCAATAATTAAAGAATATAATTGATTGATTTTTTAAAGTTTCTAATAAAAAATAGTTTAAAATTTAAACGCTTAAATTATTAAATTTGCTGATATCGAAGGTTTTTAAATTAAAATTATTTAACTATAGAAGATTTAATTTCAAATTGTAAAATGATTAATATTACAAGTTTTGATTGATTAAATTTGATATATTTTTATTTTATATAAAAGTCTTTAATTTGTATGGCTTACGAATTTAAATGTTTCGTTTCGAGATTGAGATTCCATTATGAATACAAAATTGTTTAAATTGTTCAAATTTGAATGTTTCAATTTGAAATTCTTCAATGCTCAGTAACTTCGCTTAATTTAGGATTGCAAGAGTTGCTGCTTTAACTTGTATATTTTGTGCAATTATTTAATTCTGAACTTGTAGTATTTTGCAAAAATAACTAGTCTATTTACGGAGGGAGGTTAATATTTCTTTTTTGTATAACAAAGTTAAAGAATGTCCATTTATTTAGAAAGATATTATAACTAAACGAAAAAATGTTTAATATAAAAAGAAACTCTTGGCGGGATGAATTGATTTGTTCTTTTTGGAAAATTAAATAATTTAATTAGGCAATTTTACAAAAGAAGACAAAACCTCTCATTTTCCTTTTTTCCTTGGTATTTCCACTGACCTTAGAGACTGGCCAACCGATGATCCCCTTTTATTTTTTTAGGTATGGAATACAATGTTTATACTGCAGCCCGCCTCTCGACACGCGCGAAACACTCATGCTTTCCCCTTGGAGCGTCCTGGATTGACAGAAGAATAAAAATGGAGCCGAGATTTACAGTCATGATTGATATTTATTATTTTAATCGCCCGGTATTGAAGCGCATTTATTTCTCTGGCGACAGGTTGATAAGAATGGTCAGTTTCTACAGATAAATTTTCTTCTTTTTCTCTAGAAAAAAAAGAAGAAAAGGTAAAATAGAAATGTGGTGCTGGCGAGTCCACCGGACGCATTCCGGAGAATCATCAGCATGAATCCAGACGTTTTCATGGCGCGTCTCGTTACTCTTTGAACCCTTTTCCTATGCCCATTTCCTGATACACTGCAGATAATCACAGACAAGATACACTTATACTCTTCTGGGAAATACAGATTCCTTAAAATTGAATAATTCTTCCAAACCTTTGCACTTTTTTTATTTATATAAAGATGCTGAAAAATGAAAACAGCCCAGGAAAAATTAGTCGTGGAGTATTAAACTTTTAAATAGCGTGAGCAAATATCACGTGCTCTAGTAATTCTCAGAATTTCTTGTTCAAATATGTCGTCTCGTGCTCGAAGGAATTTCAAGTTCTTGAAAATAGAATTATCGGTGAAAAAAAGCTTTCAGACCTCATTGATATTTTCCGGGCACTCGGAATGGAGAAAGTCGACTTACTCAAGGAAAAACTGCGGTCAGTCTTTCTTTCTCCAGAGCACTTATTCTTCATTCGTTATTAAGAATAAATGTTTAGAATTTGAAGGAGATATTTTTTTTTACATTTTTCCACTTTCTTTCTGAATGCATTCTGATTGTGGGGTTGAAAAACGTAGTAGAAGTTGGCAAGTCTCATGAATTTTTATTTTGTCGGTGTCTCTGGAGAGTGTGAGATGTTCGTAGAGAACCGGTGAGACAGCTGATTATTTTTCTGTGACCTACCAGATAAGGACACTTTTTCTAAAGATATGTTCGGGAAGTAAAAAAGTACAAGAACAAAAATTCATCGAGCACCTTTCGAAAGCTGCGGCGCGAGCGAGGAGAGGGCGGGCAATGCGCGGCGCGTCCCTGTAAGAATCGCGAACTTTTCAATTAACGAGTTTTAACTTTGACTCTAGGCATGCTACCTCAAGGCGATCGAGACACGACCGAATTTCGCGGTCGCCTGGAGCAACCTAGGTTGTGTCTTCAATGCACAGGGTGAAATTTGGCTTGCCATACATCACTTCGAGAAGGCTGTGGCTCTTGATCCCAATTTTCTGGACGCATACATCAATCTGGGAAATGTCCTCAAGGAAGCACGAATCTTCGACAGGTGAGTCTTGAAAAAATATTTCATAATAACTAAATCATAGTTTAATATTTAATGTACGGTTAGGATTCCGTACTATTTTTACTAAGTCGGGTAGATACGCGAGGCGTCCAGCGACCGTGAAACCCCGGAATTCTCCTTGAATTTTCTTTTGAACCTTGAAAATCGGGAAATCTTCTTAAATTTTTCACCAGAACCTTGATTTAAATTTTGTTTTGTTTCAAAATTAAAATGCGAAAAGCAATTTAAATCTTTTAGTCTATTATAAAAGAAACTTCTCGTTTCGAAGACATCTTGCGACTGAAAAGTTTTTTATTTATCGACATATAATTTATCTTTTACCCATTGCAGAATAAATAAAGATATTTACAGGCGTTTTTTGTAGACTACTAATTATTTTATGTATTGCAATAAAGAGACATTAATATTGTGAATAATTTTATGAGTTTTTAATTTTATCTCCGCTAATATAGAATGTTAAAGTGTGCATTTGTTTTGTGATACGAGTATTTAATTTACAAATTATAAAAGTTATTAGTTGAAAATATCGACGTTAATTCAGTCATGCGTGGGTGTGAAACACGTCGAGCGGGCGATGGTAAAATTTTTTATTAGTAACAATTTGCTGTTGCATTGATGTGAAGGTAATTAATTAACTAAAAAAAAAACGTTTGTCCTACAAAACGGATGGTATGACCGAAGCGTCCCTCATACCCAACATGTGTAAACAAGTAGGTGAGTTCAAATCATTAGTAACCAGCTGATTTTTTTTACAGTTTACTAAATATTTATATAATTAAATGGTCATATTGTCCTACAAATTAAGTGGCACATTTTCTTAGTCCAACGCTCGCGTAAGTCGTCAATTCCACGGTAACACTGTTTTTATTAGCAACGGTAGTAAAACCACACCACATGTTTTCTTAGTGTATTCTGGATCTAAATAAAGCAGTGCCTACACATAAAAAAACGGCAGGTATCGCGCGTACTACCTTTTTGTGACAAAATGTTTTTAAATTTAACACAATTGTAGCATTTTGTATGCCAAATAACCTGATTTTTTTTGTTTTTTCTAAGTTAAGTAGTTTCTGAGAAATTAACGATTTTCGAAAAAGGCATTTTTTCAAATTAGGTTGCAACCTTTTTTTTTGCTCTAGGAAATTCATCTGGCGCTCATTATTTCGTAAAATAAAAAAATAAAAAAGGTTTACTCCAAATAAAAAATATCGTTTAAATTGTAAAAAAGTGAATAATCACGTTTTTTCTATTTCGCGGGTTGTAGCGCTAATTTTTTTTTGCTAAAAATACAAAATTATTTCAACGACACATGATGAAGAGGAGAAAATTTCCTAAATTTTAAGACGTATCCAAATATATTGGAATAAGAACTCTGGGAGATATATTCTTGTGAAGTGTAGAATCGCGTCGTGCGCCGCTACGAGAGACATTCTGTGCAATGGCGCGCGGCATGCACCACAATTTTTACGATTCGCTGCGTAAATACTTGTAATATTTAAAAAAGTTAAATGGGAAAGTTCTAGATAAATAAACAATTGACAACTTTTCTTGTTACAGTTTTCTGTAACTAATTCTGTTTCTGATTCTGTTTCTGATTAAACATAAAATGTTTATAAAAAATTGAAATACATTAAAATTGAAAACTGCATATATTTATTTTGATGCTTATAATATTCATGCACAGATTCGAAATACTTTTTAAAAAATTAGTTTTTTTTTTTTTTTAATTTCATTCATTTTTTTTCTATAAAAATAAAAAGTTATACAAAAAATTTTAATTAATTGGATTCAACATTCGATGTTTCGTTGTCTTCACATTCATCGCTCGATGTTTCATCTTGGATAAGCCGCGGTCGAATAATAATGAGTGGAGAGTGGTAAGGTCATGGGTTGTTTTTTTATTTACACTTTTTTTTAGGAGATATTTTCTTTAGCTTGGCATTAATTTCGGAAAATTAATTTCAATCGAGGACGTAAACACACACACACACACACACACACCATATTCGACGTTACGCACTTAACAGTATAGTTTTCACTTTTTTAATAATTTATTTTTTATCAATACACTTTCTACACTTTATTTGCTAAACAAATTTTAATCAGCTTGTTACTAATAAAAAAAAAAGTGTTACCGTGGAATGGACAACTTACGTGTGACGGACTGAGGAAAATTAATTTGTAGGACAATATGACCATTTAATTACACAAATATTTTGTAAAGAACTGTAAAAAAATCAGCTGGTTACTAATGATTTGTACTGACCTACTTGTTTGCTCATGTTGGGGATGGGGAACGCCCACGCATGACTATATGCCACTATCGAGAGTTTTCGTAAATGTAAACGTTGGGCGTGTTTCCAATAGGAAGCCACTCACAAAGTTTCAGCTTGTTACGAATCATCAACAAAAAAGTGTTGCGGCTCCTGTACTAGTAGAATGAGATTACAAAACATTACTAAAGATTTCAAAGATTTCAAAATATTTAAAAGGATTTTGAACATTTTACAAAATATTTTATGGATTTACAAAATTTAAGAAATGCGTGTACACCCTACTTCAATTTTTTAATAATAATTTACAAAGCTTTTAAAATTTTCAAAAGTTTTCAAAGATTTTAAATATTTTAAAACATTTCGAATATGTAACAAATTAAAATATTTTATTGATTTCGAATGAATACGAAGATTTCAAAGATGTTAAATTCATTCAAAAGTTTCCAATTTCGAGAAGATTTCCTGTGCCCCCCTCCCCATCGTGAAACTTTTACTATCAATAATAATGCTTTTCGACGCATGCCCAGTTGAAACAGTCGCATTCCGTTAGCATGCGATTGATTAGCATGTCTGATTATTTATTTTTTTGATATAGTACAATTTGTCAACTAAAAATTAATATAATAGAATCAAAAACCGACTCAAATATTTCGCGGCACATTGAGTATTGCAGCATGACCTCACGGTCATGGACGGTTAGGTGCAAGTGTCATGAAGGTCGTGCTACGACAGGTGGGAATGTCAGCCGTCAGGAAGGTTACATGATCTTTTTTTATGTACATGGCTCTGCACTGCAACTGCACACGACTTTTTGGAGAAAATTTTCTAAACGCAACGGTATTTTACAAAAGCCTGAATAGTAATATTTCTCAAGTGTAGAATTATTTTCTCAGTCATGTTCCATTCTTTTGTCGATTAGAGATCTTTCAGTGTAACGAAATAAAATATCTAAAATTTGAGGTTAGTGTATCAGATCAGATACGCTCATCTCAAATTTAGGACAGTTGATTGTATTGTGGTACACTGAAAGGTCATCAATCGACAAAAGAATGGAACATGCCTGATAAAATGCATTCTGCGCTGGAGAAATATTGATATTCTGACATTATTTATGAGCTAATTTTATGTTTCGAATATTTTGTCGAAAATGTCTGCATTCCTATGACATAATGTTAAAATACTCAATTCAAACTTCCCGTTTTTCGGGCCTCCTTTTTTTAATTGGCCCACCACTCTCGCGGTCGTGACCGTAGAGCCCCTACAGGGACCGTGGTGGGAGGTGAAGCAACTGCGCACGGGGGAATAAGTGCATGTAGGGACAGAGGAACTAGGCAGATTTTATGTATTTTAGAGAAATTCTAAAAGATTTCACAGAAATTTCAAGATTTTATGTACATGCTTATTTTCGCAAAAAAATTAAGAATTTGTTAATTTAGGGTTCTGTTTTTTTTTAATTTGGTCAATAAAAATGAAATTTCATATTTTTTACAACTATAACAAACGGTTATTGCATTATTTAATTTAAAAAAGGAGACCTGCAGGAACTCAACATCTTGGCCTGGAAAACCTGGAAAAGACCTTGAATTTTGTTCCTAAGACTCGTTATTGATAACGTCATACAATGATACTGCGCAATTATGAAAAACGTTGAAGTTTTGCATTTCAGTTTATAAAAAATAATACAATTAAATAAAACCTGGCATTTTAAATATTTGAAACTTAATCTACGTTCAATAAAGTGTTTTTGAATTTGGTTTGTTGATGGCTTTTGTACAAATAACTTGAAAATTGGATTTATCCTCAAAAATAAGGAAATAATGAAATTACAAGACAATTCTTAAAATCCAAAAACTGTAATGATGTGGAGCTTAATGTTTTAAAATTAACAAAGTTCCTTTTTTTGAAACTTGCAAATAATGCTTTTATAATTTTCAATTTAAATGCTTTTTACGTTAACGACTTGTGATGGCTATAAATACGTAAAACCTTTTTTTTTTCAAGTCTTGAAATATAAACTCTCATTTTTATTTTAATTGTTCTAGCAATTAAACTTTGTTTCTTTGTGCTAAAAATGCTTTTGTACCGAAAGAGTCTAGAGCATAAAGCACAGTTCTTATCATATATGCGCTAAAATTATGATGCTCATACTAAAATTGATCCTCTCCGGATCAAAAGGGGATAAGCGTGGATTCAGCCTGAGAAGTATTGTCCTGAAAGCCAATTTTAAAAATCGTACGAGTTTCAATTTTAAGAACTGATTCTTGTAGAGAATTTTAAGGCGCATCTTTTTGTTATTTTGCAAAAATTTGTAAGTTTTATAGTTTTTGAATAAATTAGTAAAAAAATAGATTTTTTAAAAACAAAAAATGTAAATATTTTTTCACTTAAACTCGTCCTAACTTAGCCGATTTTTGAAATTTTTTGATTCTGTTGGCAGTAAATTACGTGTCAAAGTCTTCTTGAACTATTCGAGAAAGAAAAACGTGAATATTTTTATAAACAAGAAAGTTGGTAATTTTTCTTCAAGACTTTGTAGAAATCATGAATTTCGTTTAAAAGCGGTTCGTTTATCGAGCAAATTTCAAGCAATGGAAAACTTTCAGTGACAAAGTTGTTGATTAAGGTTCAAAAAATTTCCTCAAGAGGTTTAGATGAATCGCAATAATGGTTGAAAAATTACGAATGTTTTCAATTACATGCGGAAGGCTTGACGCTGCCCTATGCACGTGTGCCTCCTTGGCTACGAACGTGTTGCAGCGGACGTGAAGGTCAAATCTGATAACAAAATAATACTCAAGATATTATTACTGAAATAATTGATTTATTAGACATTTTGAACATCAAATTATTTAAATAATTTTTTATTTTAAACTACTTTTAATCATTTTTGTCACTTCCTTTAGTTTCTTCGGCCTCTCGGCTCTGAATTTTTACTTTAAAAAAATACTCTTCGAAAAATTCTTTTCCTTTAGGACTTAAGTAATTATAGAAATTTTTTACATCCATTACTGTGGCAACTTTTAATCCAAATCGAGGTGAAGGACTTTTCGGAAGTTTCTCTAGTTCAAGCGTAAACTTAAGAGAAAAGAGGTTCGATTTTGCAATTCGTAATTGTCATAAACAACCACTCTTACATCTTCCTTAAATTAGTCAGGGTATTAACTAAAATAAACCTGTCTCAAAAATAATACTTTTGCAGGTATTGTAAGAAGTAATCCATTCACTGCTTCTTTGCTTTATTTATAGTATATTTTAGAAAAAAACTACAAACTGTTACTATTTTTGTTTTGGTATCCGACTTGACCTTCACGTCCGCTGCAACACGTTCGTAACCGAGGAGGCACGTGCATACGG
>JAAAKG020083592.1:0-16685 GCA_010014905.2 Druon quercuslanigerum | reverse complement strand
CAAGCGAGAGAGAGAGAATGAGATCGCAAACGCAACTTAGTCTACTTATGCTATTACATATCCATTGCTTACAATCTGTATGCTTCTAATCTCGGCGACTTCCGTTTCCTTATTCTTCCACTTCCACTTTTTTTTGTCCTCCTATTTATAAACCTTTATTTTAATTGTTTTTTTTGGCAGTATAAAGAATACCATTATTGTTAAAAAATTCACTAAAATTTAGGGTGCCGCCCATGCCCGCTCTCCCTTACCTAAAATTGTTAGTATTTTCACATAAGCTTTCATTTTTAATAAAGTTTTGTAATCGATCTATGTCAAATTGGAAATCCAGTTAACAGTGCTGTGTTTAACGGGAAATATTGATAGTTCATATACATATATTTGTATATGCTATTTAGCCACCGAGCAGGAGCGTACTTTTAGCCTCTCATGATGACGGATCTCGCCGAAACACTTTTATCCTAAACAATTTCACTTTTGAAAGAAAATGCTGAATACACTTAAGAAAATTCACACAATAATGTTATAACCTGTAAAAACTGCCTGATATTTAAACTCGCATACGTCGCGCCGACAATCAGATTAATTACAGTAGGCGCGGTTATTTAAAATCATGAAATGTGCAAATCAATCTTTGCAAAAAACAATTCATTATTATCAAAAATTCTTGGATCACAGATTATACTTCTGAAGTTAAAGTTAACATCATTATTTGAGTTTACTACTCTTAAAGTAAATAATCCACCTTAAATTTAAAGGTAAAAATAGCTTTCTCAACATAATCTAAAATTACAAAAATGTTTAATTTCTTACAATTACCTCTTAAAAACTAACATGCATTTACACCTTACCCCTCAGACCGCTCGCTCTTATAGCCTATATAGCCTAATATTTACCATTTTTTACACCTAGATCCTCTTCTATGTACAATCTTTCCTTCTCTATTTCTCTTCCTCCTTACTTTCCTTCTTCTTCATTTAACCCAACAACCCCTTCACCCACCCTACTGCTCTTTTGTCCCCCCTTTCATGCAAAAATACCTCCCTGCATATTCCACTCTTTTTCCACCTCCTCAAACTCGTCCAACCAGTGCTCCACTTTTTTCTACTATAATCCTCCATGCATCTGCATCTCATCCTCGATATAAGTTTCTCAATTCGTTTCTCTCATTTCTCACATAAATATTGCACCCTTTCCCTTGGCGTAATCCACATATAGATTATGTTAAACCTTGCCTCTCCTATTCTCTCCTTTCCTGCTGCCTTCTCTTTCTCTCTCTGAATGCCTTTTTTCTTAACCAACTCAAATACCTTCCTTCTTTTCTCGTGCACTTTCTCAATTTATCCATATATGGTCCACTCGGTCTAAAATACCTTTCTCTTTCAACTTCCATCTTCCCACCCCTACACATGCTCTCTATCTGTCCAGAAACCTGTCGAGGTTCCCTCTCCTCATCTCACCCTATCATTCGTCTCTTCATATACCTACCTTGCCCTCTCGATCAGGCCTTCCAGACCAGACTTCCTTATCTGCTTTTCTATCTCCTTCTTATTCAGCTCCTCGCCCTCTACCACCCTGGTTCTTTTAATCTCCTTATAACTCTGTATCTTAGTTTATCTCTCAGTGTAGCGGAGCCCTAGAATGAATCTTTGAAAAATTCTTCCATTTTTTACGCCCTATCTTCCTAATCATATCCAACCTACGATTTCTAAACCTACTTATTATCTTCCACACTTGCCATTTTATCTTAACACTAATCAACTCCCTTTCCAGATCTTTCTCTTTTTTCTGCTCTTTCGTCTTACTCATAAACCTAAACTCCTTCTTCATTTCTACGTACTCCTGCCTTTGCGCAGTTCCTTCTTTCCACTTTCTGTACTTTCCTTTCACCTTTCTTTTCATCCTTTTACATTCCTTATCCCACCACGGCTTTACCATCCCTTCCTTATTCTTTGTAAACACCTCTTTCACACGCCCTTTCACATTCGCTTTCAGATCTTCTCATATCTCTTCCATCGACTCTTCCTCAAAGGTTAGCTTTATCAACTGCTAGTGATACTTCTCCATCGTCTCCCTCGCCCATATGACCCGCTCCCCTAAGGACCTTTCTTGCCCAATATTTCTTTTGGCAACCTTCCTTTTTATCCACAAACTTAATGGCTGATGGTCTAATACCACCCTCCTTTTCACTGCGAATTTTTCTGTCTCCTTCCACCCTTGCATTTTCATGATCACATCGTCTATCACAGTTACTCTATTATCATGCCATTCGCCACCGCCCAGCCTCTGTCCTCCATTAGGTACCTTAAAATCTGCCCCTCTTTAGTTATTATATTGCCATTTGATTTTCTTTCAAATATCTTCCCTTCTCTGTAAAAGCCCCCTTTCCTCAGAATTCTCGCATTAGAGGCTCCCCCCCCCCCTTTACCCAGTACAATAAAAACCTTCTCTCTTTCGCCTAGCAAGTCTTCCATCCTTTCTTTAATCCTTTTCATCCAATTCTTATTATACACTATTATACACTTATTATACACTATTATATACAAGTCTTATTATTATTATACATTTCCGCCTTTATTTGGATGCTCTCCCCCTTTCCCTCTCCATAAACTTCTTCTTTTAATCCATCCATAACCCCTGTTATAATTCCACACCAGCCTTTCCTTTCCTATTTACTCTGACCGCCTTCTGTAGCCTCCACTTATAACCCCTTGGAAACTTTGGCTCTACTCTATCCCATTATTTTCTCTCTACCCACGTCTTTAACAGTCCTACTACATTAAATTCCTGGATATACCTGCCGGAAACTTCATATTTCTTTTTTGCCGCAGGAACGTTCCAGGACCGCACCTTCCCCCCTTCTCTACCCTGCTTTAGACCCCCCCCCCCCCTCCCTACTTCCCACAAAACAAATTGCCTGCAGTTTCTGTAATATCTCTTTCTTCTCGTCCCATACCCAAATTTTCTCATCTACTTTTATTTTTCGATAACCTACCTTCGCTGCCCTCTATTCAGTCATATCTCCTAAAGCTGGAATCCAGCATTCTCTGTACATCCCTGTCCTTTCTCGTCAAATCTTGATCAATGAAAACTTTCTTATCCTTAATCCTGTTTTTGTTTCGCATTACCCCCACATTTTTCTCAGCTCTCCAATTATTCTCGTCAATTATTTTCATCATTATTATAATCTCCAATTCATTTTCCTTTCTCCCCTTTAGTCTAACTTTTTTTACCTTGCGTTTAACCCACACTATGATCTGCGGCAACGCTTCCACCCCCTCCCTTTTTCTCCTCTCTTTAGCTTTAATCCTCTTATCACAATATTATTTCTTCTATCTGTTTGCTCTTTTCTGTCCATTCTCAACTCCTCTTCTAAATACCTTTCTTCTCGCCCTCCTCCTTATCACCTGCTTCTACTTTCGACCTTACCTCCGACATTTTAAGCTTTTTTCCCGCCCTTTACTACCACACCCTTATCTCTTCTTCCATCAGCTTTATTTTAACTTCTTTTTTATTTCTTACTGACGAAACTTCTATCTCTAATCCTTCTATTTCCACCCTTAGCGCTTTTACCTTCTTTTTGAATTTCTCATCTCTTACCCTCAGGTCCTTCCTCATATTTTCCATCTAGTCCATAGTCCCCCTCATACCTTCCTTCAAACCCCTGATCTCGCTTATCAAACCCACGAGATCCCCTCTCTCGGCCAGCCCATCCATTTTCAGAAGGTGTGGGGGGGGGGTGACCTATGTGTACTTGCACTTTTTTAAAACAAACTCTCTATCGCTCATTCTTCCTGACCCTCTTGGCTGTCTCTCTTCCTCTTTAAGAGATCCTCCTCCTCCCTTACGCTAGTCACTATCACCCTTTTTCCCTCGTAAATTTTGAAAAAATCCACAAAGCACCTAAAATCGAGAATTTCGAACCTAATTTCCCCCTTTATTACAAGATTGCAATTTATTTTTTAAGAATCGCAAACAGAAATTCAAACGGTTAGAAAAGAGGACGATTTGAACGAGATTCTATTTGAATTTCTGATGATAACAATATTTCAAATATATTTCCTAAATTACTTATTTGCTAATTTTTTTGACTTAAAGGTCATAATCATAAAGTCAAGAATCATGATTTTAGTGTCGCATTTTAAAAAACTTTTATTTAAGATCGAAAAGAAATATATTTTTTCATGAATAATTTTACCCAAAATGAGCATAAAAAAGACTCATAAATCTTTATAAATGCTTGAAAAAATGAAAACTCGTTTTTTTATCGTACAAGGGAAGTATCTGAATACATACTTTACACTTTTCCCCTTATTCTCCCCTTTATCCTTTTTTTAGAAATACATTTTTGCTTCTGTTTAGTTCAAGGTTCTACTAATTGGCTGAAAATTGAACTACTTTCTTGAGAATTTGATCTTATTTTGACCTAGAAATAATTTTTTAACTGAAACTTAACTGTTCTATTTTCACTGAAAAATTAATCGTTTTTTTTATAATTCAAGTTGTTTGCTTGAAAGTTGGACTCATTTGTTAAATTTTTTTTTTAAATATTCGTCATTTCGGTGAACAAGCTGTGAATTTAAACTCAAATGTTTACATTTTGTTTGTATTTATATTTATATGTATCAGCATAATACAAAACATTTTATAATACAATGACACGCAACCTGTCCCTTTCCCATCTTTATGATTTCTTCAATAAAAATTGTGAGCATTATTTTATTAAAAAATTTATGATGAAAACGTCTTTTCGATTAATGCATCATCTTAGAATTATGTCTACAAAAAAAGTTTTTCTATTTAAAACCGAGGTTTCAAATATTGTAAATGAGCATAACTTCATTACTTAATAAAGTACATTAATTATATAGGTCAATCGATTTTCCTCGAATCAAGGAAACTTTTTCCGCTCTTACATCGATTTTGAATTATGTTAATGAAAAAAGTATTACTTTAAAAAAGTTCAAACAAAGTACAAAATGTTGAAAAATCCTTCGGACAGTTTTAATTTATTAGTGGTAAAAATAAGCTCTCTAAGTTTGATCAATTTATCTTCAATCGTTTTGAAGTTATACAAATCCACACACACACACACACAAACACACACATTCGAACAGTATTGCTTAGAACATCCTAAGAAACATTTTTAAATTGAGGAACTTCAAATAAAGTGAATTAAATTTTTTTCGAAACCGTTACTATCACGAAGCTTCCTCTATGAGGAAGCGTAAATTAATTATTTCACGAAAATTTATTTATTTTGTTGCAAAGTCGTATTTTTTGGTTAAAAAAGCAATTTTTTGGTTGAAATCTAAACTACTTTTTTAGAAACTCATTTGAAAATTTCAAAAAATCTGTTTCGTTGAAAATTTTACTATTTTCTTGGGAATCAGTTTTTTTTCTTTGAAATAAATTTTTCGAACTGAAAATTTAACTATTCCATCATTGGTTCAAACCGCTACGTGTACACTGAAAGTTCATTTCGTTTTCTGAGTTAAAAACTAATTTTTTAACTTTGAATTTCAATATTCAATTTCTCATTGAAAATTGATGACTTTACGATAAAAATTTAACTATTAACTTGAAAATTAAATGTTTTATTGAAAACTAACTATTTTGTAGAATATTCTGTGATCAGCCTTGGCAATTTGACTGTATGCTTAAAAATTCATCTTTTTGGATGGAAAATGTAACTATTGGTTAAAAATTAAGTTCTTGGAAAAAAATTCGTATTATCGAATGTAACGAAGGAGGAGAGAAAACGTGCCATTGTTTAAACGACCCCTTTTTCACATTTCCAGTTTAAAACTTTATTTACTTCTTGCAGCAAATTGTGGAATCCACGTTCTAAGAACTGCAACCTACATACGATGTCTTCGCTGCAAAAATACACGGGCGATTCTGAGTAGAGGCTCTCGAGAGCAACCGATAATGCATCGAAGCAAATTGGAAATGCAGGAGGATCAGTGATTTTGAAAAAATATATTTCAATGTTGGGTCACCACTTGTTCATCGAATTGGCTTTTACTGTACGAATTCATTTATTTTGATGTAACAAACGATTTTAGAAAAATTTTATTGCATAAAAAAGTTCTGTTGATGAATGTAGTTACGTAGAATATAAGTTTTATTTCAAAATTCAAGTTTGGAAGATAATCCAAATTGGTACAAAATAATGCTTTTTTCATTATCCTTTTCAGAGGCATTTTAGGGCCTGAAAATAAATATAAGTTTAGAAAGGAAAGTTCTGGGTTACTGTGTAGGTAAGCAAAGAGCTGCAAAAATTGAGTAAAATTAGAGTAATCTGCAAATTAATACGAAATAAGATAGCTCATGGCACGAACTGTTGTAAAGCTGGAAACATATTATTTTACTTAATGATACGCAAAAATCGCAATCATGGTTATTTTGTCTTTTCCTTCTAAAATTGACTGTATGTTCGGGTATCATTATTATATATACTGTACCATTTTTGGTTATCTTTGAAACATCGATTTTTAAATGAAAATTATATTTTACGCAACTAGCTTTTTAAAATCGCTTGTTACATCAAAATAAATGAATTCGTACAGTAAAAGCTAATTCGATGAACAAATGACGAGCGAGCATTGAAATATATCGAAAAAGTCACTCTTTTAAAGTATGAAACTTCAAACACAGTTTCTGCTAACTGAAGATATCGTTTTAAAAATCTGAAAAAGATCATGAAAACTCATTTCGATGCGTAGAAAAAAATTTTTTCTAGCCATAATCAATATTCGTCTGGGGCTACTTATTCCAAAATTACAAAATAATGAACAAATTTTATTTTGCCTGGTTACTTTATATTCGTACTCTATCTTGTGTTAATTTTTATTCTTAGCGCTACCCTAAAAAATGTTTTCATACATAAACATATTTTCAATGTCTTATTTTTACAGTTTAAATAACTGCGTATCTTTACGTATTATCTTAACGTATCTTACGTGGTTCCAAACAAATTTGTAGATATAATAAACTTTTTTAAAATAAACTGTTGTTTTTTTAATTTTTCTTTTAACCTTGTCTCATTCTTCCAAAAATTTAATTTAATTGTTCATGGTACTTCTTGCTAATAAAACAAAAGCTACGCATCCTGTCAACAAATAATTGATACCTATTTTTAGACTAAACAACTTTTGTTGTACTGTTTTTTTTGTAACTTGTGTCGTTTTTCCAACAATTAAAAAATGATTTATAGGAAATTTGAAGGTCTTTTGTAGGCCATTTGTAGGCCTTTTTTCCAAAAATTCAAGTTTTTTTTTACGTTTACAACGAAAATTACGCAGTCTATCGAAAAATAAATAATAATAAATTTATAGATTTTTTCACTTACAATTTTTTGTTTATTCATTTTTTTACCTTGCATAGTTTGATCGTAAAATGAAATTTTTTGTGATTAGAATCAGAATCAATGGTAAAGAATTTGAATTTTCGATTTTAAAAGTAAATTTAAAAATTTGTTATGATAATCTTGTAGGGCTTTCACAAAGGAAAAAATCCAATTTTTTATTCTCTTGACTTATTTTTATATCGTTGGTCGTTTGTCTTTCGTTATCTCATATGTTGCTACAGTCGATAAAGTTGGATGCTGTAAAATGTAAAAATAAACAATTCAACGACTCCAACGAAATTTTTAGAATCTACTTGCAAATTTAAGATATTGGCTTCTTTTTTACGTTAATTTATCTATTAAATATATTTATTTACATTTATTGGCCAATTTTGAATTTCATTTTTGATCTTCGCGCGAAACATACTACTTGAGCTATGAATGAGTTTAAAGTCACCTTCAGCAGAAGACATTTTTTTAAATTTTCAACGCTGCAAAAAAAAGTATTGCGATTACTCCGTTAGTTTCTGATGGAAACTTTAACGCAGAATCCGAATTTCAACAATTTAAAAGTTGATCTTGCTGTTTTTTCAGTTTTTTAAGAAAGAGCAGAAAGTGGGGTCTTTACGGGTAGTTTGCAGAGGTTTCTTTCAGTTCCTTCGATCAGCCAGGGACATCACCCAGCACTACAAGAACCACCCTTGGCCCCCTTAAAGGCCCAAACTCCTGACCACAAACTCTCCCGATCCCTTGACAAACTAACCTCACTTTCCCTACTTGCCCAATTCCCCACCCCACAGCTACTCTAAAAATTAATTTTTAACTCCCCAATTCACCCCTTAGAACGCTACTCACCTCCTAGGAATCCACCCTCACACTCCACTCAAATGCGGGCGAAAAAAGTAATTATTCTTAATTAATTATTAATTAACTGATTTTTTGCTTTGGAGGTACAAATCCACTTGCGTCCACCTATTTTTTTTTATAATTTACATACCGAAAATCGATTTTATTGAAAAATAAAGAGCAATATATCACTTTTAAACATTTTTTGTAATTCAAAGTCAATAAAAAATCTTTTTTGTTTAATTTTTGCAACGTTTCGAAAACTGACTGTTTTCATCATTAGGGGAAATCATTAGTAACACTTTACATTCTCGAAAAATTGTAAAAAACAAACAAACTTATTGAGCTTATAATGAGATAAGAATTAAAAAGAGCAATAAAAAACTTGAGAATTAAGCACGAAATTCTATTATGTCATTTTTGGAGTCAATTATTGAAATCCAAATTAAATTTGAATTTATTTAAAAAAAGAGAAAAAATATTTTTCACTAAGTTTCTATGTAGAAGTTCTGTAAAGAATTATTTATATTTATAATAGTTAGAAGTAAAATTATAACTATTTAAGAGGTTATGTTTACAAAATGAAAAATTATAGTTGCCATATTTAAATTTTCATAAAGATTATTTATGGTGTAGAATTTTTGTATAAAATATAAATATTTTATAAAAATAAGCTTAATTTATAATTTTAAAAAAGAAAATATTATTTTTTATGAAGGCAGGATGTGCTTGCATCCTGCTTCCATAAGAATTAATCCAAAAGTGACTGTCAACAGCATAGACTAACGTATCATACAAAGACTTAGGAGAAAAGGGGCTAATTTTAAAACAGATTTCATTATATGATAACAGATGACGTGCTGAAGTTATTAGGTAAGTAGAAACAACCAAGTTAAATTTAGTAAATGAATATAACAGTAATTTTTCCAAAAGGGAAGAAAATTAATTGATAGTAAGATGGTGATAATTTTACAGAAAAAATCTACAATGGAATTTTATGATTCATTGAGATGGTCTAAATCAGTGATTTTATTAAGTCAATTATTTAGTTCTTTTTTGATAAAAACTATTTCAGCAAAGGCTCTTTTTGTGGGATTACTTTGTTGATGTAAAACTTCAATATCATACCTAGATGATTGCCTTAATATAAGCACTGATTTAGACCATCTGAATGAACCATACAATTCTGTTATAGAATCTTTTTGTACAATTCTCACGATACTATTATCATAAATGGATTTCTTTTTATTAAAATTACTGTTATATTTATTAACTTAAACTATCTTGCATGTTTACACTTCCTTAATAACTTCAATACGTCATCTGTTATTATATAATAACATCTGTTTTAAAATTGGCGCCTTTTCTCCTGAGTCATTGTATGATACGATAGTCTATATTGTTGACAGTCACTTTTACAGCAATTCTTATGGGAGGAGGATGCAATCACATCCTGTCCTCGTTAAAATTAATTTATTATTTTCAACTTTAATTTTTCACTTTTTAAACTTAACCTCTTGAATACTTATAATTTTACTTCTAACTGTTACCAGCGCAAATATTTTTTTACAGAACTTCTACATAACAACTTAATTGAAGATAATTTTCCTCCTTTTTTAAATTCAGTCCAATATAATTTAGATTTCAATCATTTACTCCAAAAATAACATAATGGAATTTCGTTACTAATTCATAAGTTTTAATCACTCTTTTTTAATTCTTATCTCATTATAAGTTTAAAAAGTTTTTTTATGTTTACACTGTTTCTAGAATGTAAGCAATAGGTTCCCCTGATGATAAAAACAGTGAGTTTTAGAAACGTTGCGAAAAATGTATGATAAAAACTTGTCCGATAGAGTTATAAGCAACTTCTGTTGTTCTTTTGTTGCCTAAACAAGATCTTTTTGAGTGAACTCAAACCAAAATATGATTCTGACACACTTGACAGCATCAAGAATTGGATCAACATCAACCAGGACTTCAGACACCCAGGCCTGGAAAGAGTTTCTTATATATGATATTTTTCCTTGTATAATTACTAACTTAACTAAACTCAATATTTACAATCTGTTTTTTCATAGTCATTCCATTAAATTAAAACTTAATATTGAAAAAATTCAGCGTCAAATTAGACAAATGGAAATCTCTGATATTCATAATCATTTGAATTTCTTAAAAAAACGTATGATTAGAATCGAAAATATTCTTTTTCCACATTTGAAAAAAAGTTTATTATAATATTAATAAATATCAAAAAACTCTTAACTTAAAATGTAATTTGACTAATAACACTGTTGACAAAAAATACAGAAGATTTTACAAATTAAAAACTTGACTATGGATTCACAAATAAATAAAGACAAACAACAATGCTCTAACAATCCAGATATTTCTGAACTGCGGATTCTTAATTGTACGAATAATCAGATTCCTGACCATATAATTTAAAAATTTAACCCCATTACTAATTCAGATAAAATCATACCTAAAATTATTGCTAAAACAAAAACCTGTCTCAAAGGATATCAATATCTCTTTATAACACGTGCTGATAAAGATCTGATGACAAGATCATATCACAGAAAATACTAATTTGGCTTGTACTATGCCTAAGAGTTTTAATAACATTTTAAAAACTGCTCATTCTTAACATAAATCTTTTACAACAAATGATATTTAATTACAGCAAAAACTAGACAAGATCACTATTCCTTCTGATCACATTATGGTCTCTCTTGATGAAACTTCTCTTTTTACTAATGTTATTTAGATCTTTTTCTAAAAAGTATTGAAATAAGATGGCCTGATATTAAGAAAGTTACTGCTTTACCTTTAGATAAATTTGAAGAAGGAATAAAATTCCTAACTGATAACACTTACTTTCAATTTATTCAAATTTTGTATACACAATCTTTAGGAACTCCCCTAGGATCTCCTATTTCTAACAATTTAGCTGACTTGGTAATGCAAGATTTAGAATCAGAAATTTTTAGTAAATTAGATTTCCAAATTATTTCATACTCAAGGTGTGTCGACGACACTATTTTAATTATTCCTAAAGATAAGAATAAACCAATTATTAAAAACTTTAACCTAATAAATAACAAATTAAAATTCATACATGAAACAGAAAGTAATGATACCATTAACTTTCTTATTATTAACATTTTAAAAAATGATAATGATTTCATTTCTACAAATTGGTTTCGCAAAATAACCTACTCTAGTTGCTTACTTAACTTTCTTTCAAATCATACTGATTAACAAAAAATTGATATTATAAAGAATTTAGTAGATTCAGCTATTTTGCCTTCTGACAGTAAATTTCATAAACATAAATAAAAAATTGTGAAACGTTCTCTTCTTTTGCATAATTTTACACAAAATATTATCGATACACACATAGATAATAGATCAAAAGAACTTGGAAACCAAAACTTAATTGATAATCTAAATAACATCATCAAAGAACAATTTGATCCAAAAAGCAATATTACTATGACTTACTATGGTAAAATTGCAGAAGCATAAAAAGACTTTTAAAAGTTTATATAATTAGCACTACCTTCATTATAAAATTGAAACTTCATAAAATGATTAAACGAAGTAGGGATCAATTAAAAACCTTAGAAAAAATAACACAGTTTACCGTTTTACTGGCAATTGTTGAAAATGTTAAATTCGACAAACAAAATGACCCTTATACATTCCACTAAAAGAACATCAAGATACTGTTAGACTGTACTATGAAAATGTCCTTAATGGCCATTTACATAATAATATCAATGACAATATTCCTCATTTTTTCTAAGGGATGATATTGAAGTTTTACAACAAGAAAGTAATCCGACAAAAAGAGCCTTTGCTGAAATGGTTTTTATTTCGAAAGAACTAGATAATTTCTTTAATAAAATCACTGATTTAGACAATTTTAATGAATCATACTGTTCTATTTTAGAATGTTGTTATATAATAAAATCTCTTTTAAAACTGGCACCTTTTCTTCCAAGATATTGTATGATAGGTTAGTCTATCTTGTTGACAGTCACTTTTGGAGTCATTCTTATGGGAGCAGGATGCAATCACATCCTGCTCTCACAATAATTAATATGTTATCTTTAAACATTATAAGTTAAACTTATTTTTATATCACTTTTATATTTATTAAAACAATTCTACATCATGAACAAGCCTTTTGGAAATTTAAATATGGTAACTATTATTTTTCACTTTTGAAACTTATCCTCTTAAATACTTATAATTTTCCTTCTTTCTGTTAAAAATATAAATCATTCTTTACAGAACTTCTACATAACAACTTAATGGAAAATTTTATGGAAAGCATAAACTTGTAACGAGCTTAAGATGAAATATTTTTGCTCGTTATCTGATACTTTTATATATTGTACTTCAAAGTGTACACAATACAAAACTTAATAATTTAATATCGCCTCAGGGAAAAAATATAATCTTATACTGTGCTTTTACTATTTTTCGATTATCTCCGATGCTAAGCCAGTAGATCAAGCTTGACAAAGCATTTACACGCAACTTACGTGGAAAATTAAAAAAATTCCACCAAAAACATGTAACATAAATAGCATAGGGTCACTATGGGCAGACTACCCACTCCACTTTCCTTTCCCCCTTGACCGCACTATTGCGCCGACCCCCTCGCCATTGTGGTGGGGCCTACCCCCCATCCGCTCGCGGACACCTGTTTCGCATGCTTCTCAAGGGTGCGCAATCTGAATCCTACTCTCGCTACTCTCGAACGCTTGTTTGAACGGTGAATAATGAGGGTATAACTCAACAAGCCCCAGCCTGCGATATTCTTTGTTAATTTTATGGTGAAATGTATCCCCAACTAACTGGATAGCTAAAGAGATGTCAATTCACGATATTTGACCTAATGTTAGTCACATTTAGATCCTATCTAGTTCTAATCTGTGTAAGTCCCTGGAAACCATTTAAATGTCATTTTTTGACTCAGGTTACTTATTGACCATCGTTCTGGAGCACATTTTTCTTAGATACGTGCAAATTTGATTGCATTCGATAACAGAAAAAAACATTGTGAACGATTTTTTTTGCTACCTACAAAGTTATAACTTCTTTAAACTAACTATCTTAAGGCTACTGCTTATCGAGATAATAGTCGCTAAATTTGTATGATACTCGGGCATGAAGAATACCTTTGTAATATGTATTTTTCTTTTTGTACACGACGTTAACAATAAATTGCTCAGATAGTTTGGGTAACTTTTCGAAAATGCAATGATCAGTTAGTAATGTAACAATTTCGCTCACGCAATATTTGATTCAGCCACACTATTTTTACATTCTACAATAGGTCCAGGTATACTGTCGAAAATATAGGTTCTTTCTCCAAAGGATGTTGTAAATATCACTTTGCAGTCATTTATCTTAAGGGTCAACGTCTGATATGATAAGGGTCGTTTGTCCTTTTCAAAATAATCTTCGATGATATTGATCTGTTGCAGGAATTTCGTCTATGTTGGTACCCCAAACGTGATTCCTTGTAGTTCATTAGTAACAATTTGGATAATTGCTTCCAAACTTCTATCGATCTGTAGTTCTAATCCAATAATAACATTCTTGCTGCGGGAATAAATGAGAGCGTAAAGTGTAGTAGTAGTAATAGCCGCAGCTTATGTATCAAGAGAAGCAGATATAAAGTGGTGAGGTAAAAAACGTGTCTGAACACACTTCATATAGTGTTCTTAAACTGTGATAGGTTATTAGTTAGGTAGTGAGGGAAATCCACAGAAGTAGGGGGATGTAACAAAGGTTAGGGGGGAGTTGAATTTTAAAGTTAAATTAAGGAGTGAGGAGAAATAAAATAGTTCAGTCAAGTTTTGAACTGTTTCATGTATGTCAAATATTTTTAAATACACTTTAGGTAATGGTTAGTAAAAAATGCTTACTAATTCTTTTCAGTACAGTATTTTTCTTACTAATTATCAACTAAGAGTAAGTATTTGGGTCAGTAATTTTACTGATTGAGACAATTTTACTAACAACAAATTAAAAACTTTAATTCTTCAGAATTATGATTACCTATAAGGTAAGAAAAATTAACTTAATCATTTAAAATGATGTAATAATTATTTTATGAATTATATGATATGAATATAAATGTTTTGGTTTAAAAACGTAATAGATATGCTAAAAAGCTGCACGGCTTTGTGACAAAATCTATTAATAGATGTTTAGAGATCCTCTCAAGATTATCGGGGGTTTGACCCTAGACAAAGGGGAGGAGATGGGCCCATTTTCCTTGAAAGAAAGTCACAGTTTCCCAACAAAAATCAGTTTAGACCTTGTCTTTGCTTATGCACGGAACACAGTCCCAAGCTAACCACGCGAGATTTTATTGTAATTCTGTAATTCCCACGTTTAATGTGAATTAAGAGTGATTAATCAAAAAGTTAGCAAAGTGTCCCAAATTTGAAAATGATTATGTTATATTATATTAGTGATTATTATTTAAAAGTGATTTATAAACAAGTAAGTGAAGTTCGTTTGATTTAATTTTGAATCAAATTAAAAAAATTTGGGACAGTGGATTTCACAATGTTAGGATTGCACTTGATGCAATCAGTGAGCATTTAACTGTAATGGTTGGCTTGAAGACTTACCTTACCAGCAGAAACGGAACGTCCATTCAATATCGAAGCGACGTCGTTTTTTTGGGTAGAAAAAGGTCGAAATTTTCGTCGATTCGATGATTATTTGTCACCGAACTCGACGTCGTATCGAACTCGATTTAATTGTCAAATCGACGTCAAAATGTCTGTCATAATTTTTTGTAAGAATACCATAATCTACAAATGTACAACTCAATGGTACTTTTCTAAAATGAACTGTAATGTCGCATAACCTAAATGCGAAAATACAAACTGAAGCTAGTTTTTCATTTTTTCCGTAAAAACGCTTCTTTGTCAATAGTAAATATTACGTCCTTCTCTGAAAGTGGTAAAATTACAAGAAATATTTTATACAGTGTATGCAATAGCCATGCTTGCACGTGCAAGCATGGTCACTGCAAATAGTGTCGATTTATACCGGTCTTCTTGATGGAGGTTCCTCGTCCAGGCATTCTTCGTCTGACTCTGCGACATTAAATTAATTACTATCAGGGTCGCCAGACGTCATATCACCACTTCTTTTAAATACAAAAGCAAACTATACTGAGAAGCAGCAAGCACGCTGATTGCTGGCTTTAACCGTACTATACAGGAAAGTCAACGGCCTCCACCGTAATTATTAAGTTCCTCACCGTACTTGCTACGGTGAATAACCGTCGTCAGTTTGAGAGTTAAAATTTCTGTTATCGACAGAAATGTTTACGTCGGATCACCGTAGCGAGTCCGTTTTCGTTTACCGAACTGAGTACGATGGAATGGCTGAATCTTTGCCGAGACTCTCCGTATCAGGTCGTGCGATTGGCCGTCACAGATACAACCAGTCAGAATGCTGAAAGCGGAGATAACAGCTTATCGGCAGGTCTCATTGCGTACACCGCTTTGGTGACAAAAGAGGATATGTAATGTATCGTCGATTTTTATTGTAATTCTAGTAATTCAGCATGGGGCTTTTTGCTTTTACCAGTTATTTTAATAATCATCGGGATTTTCGCACGTCGCACAGTGTGCATCAGAGCTTTTTTTTAATACACATGAAGAACCGTACTTTAACTTAGAGGTGCACGTTTTTTGAATTTTTTATTTATTAATTTGTTATTTAACTTAAAATTTGCAATTGGTTATATATTAGATATTTACTTAGCCCCATTCATCGATATTTCTTCACAAAGGTGCAGAATTAGTAACGTTACTTTTTTGAATAAAATGTAACTAGTAGATAAATATCCTGCATTTTGTTCATTTTTATAAACAAATTAAGCATACAACTTTTAACTACTGTATTTTCGTATTTCGGATGTATTACTTACATAAATTTTATTATGAAAATGTAAAGAATCAATTTTTAATTGCGAACAAGCACCAAATAACAATTGTAGATAATAGTTTGAACAATCATTTATTTTTATCTAAAGAACAAGAATATTACATATTAGAGTTCCATGAAACAACATTTCTTATTGTTATAAACAATTTTTATGAACAAATTCACTTATTTTGCATTTGTATGCATAGCAAATTTGTCTTTTATGCAGAATCATTTATTTTCGTGTGAAGAACAAGAATAGTATACATTAGAGTTCCATGAAACAACATTTGTCATTTATATAAACAATTTTTACAAATAATTTGCAATTTTTACGTTACAATTTTTTACCTTTGGTATAGAAGCTGGAATATTGCCATGTAATACGTTTTTATATCAATATAGCCAATTATAGTGACACTAAACTAAGTGAATTGGATTGTATGATTTGTTTATAACAATGATAAATGTTGTTGGATGAAAGTCAGTTGTGCACAAATTCTATTCTTTAGAT
>JAAAKG020083581.1:0-16685 GCA_010014905.2 Druon quercuslanigerum | reverse complement strand
TCAGATACGATTATATATCAAAAAACTACTTGCTAAATATATATATATATATATATATATATATATATATATATATATCGTATTTTGTTATACTGTGTTATTGTTGCTCGTCAATACATTATTTTGGAATGCGCATTGGTGACATCGTAGAGGTCATAGTCTTTTGTAAAGAATCGTTATTTGTAGTTCATTAAAACCGGATCCCGTCTCACCACAAAAGAGCTATTTTAGGTCCGGTATACATTTGTTCTCGATTTTAGTACAAAAATGGAACACCTGAGAATAATTCATGATGGCTGGATAAAGCCAGTGCTTCGATCGACATATCTGCACATAATTTATTAAAATCCATACTATACGTCCCTAAAAATAACTGTCTATATATTTCTGACATTAATGTGCCATTGTGCACTTCTTGGATTGATAATTGTGCATGCATTAATGACCAATGTTATTCCCGTATTATTTTAAACTGATCAAAAATTTCATATTTATACGATATCGTCCCAAACGCTTTCACGTAATTCAATCTTCATTACGAACTGTACATACATAATTGAATTAAAATTAAATCGATTTTAAATTTATTTTATTTATGTATAACCTCTACGATTAATGTCTCTACCGAAATAGAAAAATTCAGCCTTGCTATGAATTCTGGTTAAAAATATTTTAAATTTTTGGTTGATTTAATAACCAACTATTCGGGTCCCGAATATAATAATCTAACAAAAGTTTTCGATTTGTTGATACATTTTGTTTTAAGAAAAAAAAAAAAACTGAAAAATGTGGCCTTAGAAAGTATCGCTGTACCACTATTTTGTGTTGGTTTGGCTTTTGATGGACGTTGACAATAAAGCATTACTTGATACATTCAACAACAAGACATGTTGGACAAGAAATTTCTGGAAACCGACACAATATCGTGCTACTCCGATTACCAAAAATAATAACCAGTATAGTTTAACTTTAACCAGCACTTTTTTTTTAGTATATATAATCTGTATAATATGGTGCCAAATATGCAAACAAACAGAAAACTTAAATTAAGGGCGTCGAGGATTTACATATTTAGTGTAGCGTTCAAATATCGTTGGAATATATCCATATTCTGAAGATTTATTTTTCCCCATCTTGGCAACTGCAACCGTTAAGACCGGATTTTTTTGCAGTGCACAGTGAATCCTCTGCACTCTGCTTTTTTATTATCAGAACCGCCATGATGGGTAACGTCAATGTTTTTTCTTCTGCGAAACCCGAGTGGCCAGAATTCATACTGGTGAGGCGCATCGCAGAACTCGATGTGGGAAGTTCGTAAACTACTTGGTGAAAGATTTCGTCGGTGTTCGGGTGCTGTCAATCCCCGGAACGAGGGAATCGACACTTCCAATTTAAATATGTAAAATACACCCGTAACTCTCCATACCTAAGCTCCTACCATCTCAGCCGCCGTTTCATCGATTTAACTTCTTCTTATTCGTCCCCGTAAGTATCGTCGTACCTGTGAACGTTCAATCAAGCCGTCCAGATCTGATGAGCATAGGTTAATCTTTATGTAAAGCCCATCAACCGAAATTACTTATCGAATTTCCTCTTTCTCAATTTTGTCGTCTACGCCTTCCGTTATCTAATGATGCTAAAGTGATAAATTAAAAAGAAGTGACACTTGAAAGTTCTTTAACTATATACAATTATTCATACTGCAGCGCTACAGTGCATTCAAATTCTATCTTGTTATGCCTTGCCTCTTACCAAGGTCTGCTGCTAGTCATCTTGGAATCGTTTAGTCCTACGTGCTCCTGGCACTTCGTGTGTAGAATTGTCGTCTTAGGTAGACGTCGAACATACACGAGTCGGCATTAATTAGCGAGTAGTCTAATTAAGTCTTTGACCTTTCTTTCTTCTCTTTCGTCCCTGGTACTGTTCAAGTAGTTTCAAGATAGTGAAAAAAAATTAGGCAAATCATTTGCTTATGTAATCTTCCATTATGTTACTTCATATCTTGGTACATGCCGTTATAGTACTTTTTCATAATAATATTGATTTAAAAATTACCTATGTAAAGTATTGCTTATTCTATATTGTATATCGATTGTTGGTCCATTAATAATTCTGGCCGTGGACGGACTTGCTATTATCAGAGCAAATAATTGCAAAAGCGTCTGTGGCCTTTTTCTAATGCACGCAGTACCCATGTCGTCGAGCGATGTGGTCTCTGGTAAATATTTGTCGTCAAACCAGTACCATGTAGAGTCTAGACTCATACTCCGTTCGTGTGTTTACGCAAGCTCGGTGAAGATATTTAGATTGAATATATTGACTGACTGAAGAGTTTCAAAGACGCTCCTACTCTTGAAAGACAAAATTTTGTGTTCTCAATCTCTTCTTGTATACGATAAAAAAATGATATTCGATCGATAATAGGAGCACAGAGACATTTGGCTAGTAAAATTGTTTATTCGGTTAATCAAGAATTAAATAAAGTTGGATATTTTGCTACATTTCGTTTCGACTATCGGTTGTTTCGAAACTTGAGCTTTCCAAATACTATAGCCATTAAGTAATTGGATAAATAACAAAAGAAAATCTTGGTTTAACGGAGTAAAAGTAAGAAAATGATGAAATTCTACGCATATAAGTTTTTTATTGCACTTTTCTCACCATATCAATCTGACCAAAGTGCGTTCGTTTCCAATCTTGCGCAAGTACTTTTTATAAGTAGTTTGGTTTAGTACTTTTGGAGATAATCAGACAAAGCTGATTTCGCTAGTGACAATGAGTGATAAACCCAACGAGATTCTAGTAAATTCAATCTGTTATCCTCATCACACATATATTCTTACACTGAAAGTATTTAAGTCTACGAGGGGATCATCCATGTATTTTTGTTCACTAATGAGTATACAGCGTACGCTAATACGCGGACTAAGAAAAGGACTGAGAAAATTAATGACGTGTCCACAACGCAACTGTTTGCCCACCACAACATTTTAATCTTTGTCAGTTCGAAGCGAATCGCACGTTCAGTAGGTGGTATAAACCTAGTAGTATTATGAGATATAAAAAAATTGCTTCCCATGACCTCGTCGTGAACTTTTTAGCTGAGCTCATTTATAATTTTTGATGTAGACAAATTTGAGTAAGTCTCTTTACAAAATCTACATTGCAAGTTATTATTAAAAATCCACCTCTACAAGTTTATTTTTTTTTTGTTTTATAGCTGTAAAAATTAATTTTTTATTCGCATATGACACTTGATGCTTAGATAAATACGAAAGCAACAATTTATGCAAATCTGGTAATATATTATGTAAGTTCTCTATATTCAGAGTGAAACTGGCCCCCATGGGTATAACTGCAGGGAGAGTGATTTGTTTTGCCCTAAAATTTCAATGAATAATACGATGCAGTGCGGATACATTGTTTGATGACCATTTACGTCGACAGAGATTTTCACATTAGAACATAGATAGGCAATGAATGACTCGTTCCACATGTGACGGCAAGGAGGGAAACATCGATATAGATTAGCGGGCGGGGTCGCGCACAGGCCGTAGACCCTTCAACCGGAGCCGCGTAAAGCTTGCCATATACAATTTGCACCCTAATTCAATCTTGACTCTTTCTCTATCATAAACTATGTCCATTGTCGCCTTATGACGACCTCGACTGACGAGATGATGCAGGAGTATTAGTTACACGTTGTGCGCTCGTATAATGTGCATTCATGCAAGTTGGCCTGGCATGCGTACCCATCTGTGTTGTGACGCACCATATGCATGCATGGAAGATTCGTTAGATATACGAATTACATTATATTAATTAAATGTCAGGTAAATGCACATACTAATTTGACATTTGACATGTAATGCTGAAATATCACGCATCTGTTCCGAATGCCGCTGGTGTAATTGATCGGATATCTGACAAACCGAGAGGGGTCACATTCCTAAATGCTATGAAATTAGAAGATATAATAATGATATACCGATAATTCGATTTGCGCTCTATTTTAGAAGCTGACTAGTCGTGAAAATATGAGAGACAAAACCCCAACTAAAGATAGAAAAGTGGTGCCATGCGATCAGAACGATCTGTCGCCGCCGCGAGGGTTATTACAAGTGAAAAAAGAAGTACTTATTTATCGCAGGTTTTAGACAGAGGGGTGACTGTGCTCTCTGACTTGAAATATCGCCAGCGCACGCTCTCGACAATTTCATTATGGACGTTTACTCCCTGGGGAGAAAACTTTTAGGCGTTTGTGGCATCCGGAGTTTTTAGTCTTTTTCCTTTGGCAATCATTGAAAATGTATAAAATTTTAATTTTAGATGCGGGCCTCATTGCTAAGACGGTAACACGAAGAATTTCTTCCTCGTAAAGATAATGTGAATTCAGATGTTTTGAAGTTCTTATAGATGTGTTGGATGGAAAAAGAAAGTTGGTGCCCTGCACTCAACGTCTCTTAGGAAGTATATTTTTTCAAACTAGAACAATTATTTTAAAAGAGCATTATCTTCATTTACTTTCTGTTATGAATACACTCATTTTAATGAATGCATTCTAAAAAAAGGTTCAAGATTTCTTGTTAAGATGCGTAAGTAAATGTATTGTGTAAAACAACCACTTATACATGTTTCATTTGAAGTCCTGAGTGAAGTCGGTAGCGTTAAACTTCTCGTCGATTGGGGTCCTGATGGATCATAATCACAGGTGTAATGTCGCGACAAGAATCCTAATTAGTTGGTTACTTTCAGAACAACTCATCAAGAATTCTGCGGCAATTGGTAGTAAAGAAGAAATTCTGGCAGTTCGATCACGTAAATACTTAGGTATACACGCCTACCAATACAAATGCCCGTGTTTTCGGTATATATATATATATATATATATATATATATATATATATATATATTTATTACAAAGCATGTGCTCAAATACAAATAATAATGTCCGTTGTTCAAAGCCTGTGCATTTAAACTTTATTGCATTTCGATCATAATTGGATGTAATCGTCGGAAAATACTTGTCCGATACTTTTACACTTATATGTGTATAATACTCATGATAGTACCAACAAGCCATAAAACGTGGGATGCTAAAATCTACCTTCTGAGACATTACCATTGCCTTAGAAAACAAATTACAAATATATACGTACAAGTGTTTGGTTGAGTAGATACACAAGCACAAGCGTCTTTGCAAGGCATGTGTTCTGGTTGCATTATCATATATTGCGTTGGCCATAATTCTACTAAGCTGGAAATTACTACATTAACTCGATTCTGGAAGGTGTAGTGCTGTGTTGTCTGCTTGCGGTCTTTCTCTTCCTAGTATAATACCTCTCTCTATTTCTCCCATTCTGTTTGCCCTTATACATTTTCCTTTAAGTCGAAACTTTTGAAAACTGTAAGTTGCATTCAAAAAGTGTAGTTTACTGCACTGCTCTACAAGTTGAAAACTTGAGTTTTGCATAATATAAAAACGAAGTCGAATTGTTAGCAATTTTTACAATGTTTAGTATTTTATTTTTGCAATTATATTATTTTTTATTGTGTCATATATTAAAAAACCAAGTTTTTCGCTTGTACAATTCCAGGAAATATTTATTTTAACGTGAGTGAAAAGTATATGGAGTTTGCGCACGCCAGTGCAGAATCTCTTCCATCTTCGTTATCTGCGCTGCGAGTCCTTGTGGTTTGTGCATCTCCTAAATATTTTACAAAAGCATCCACCAACCGCAAACTCGAGGAGAGCAAGCGTAGGTAATTCCTGAATGTGTTTCGACGGGATTTCGAATCCTATTTTAGCTCTCGTGGTTGTTAAAGCACCGAAAAGTTTCCCTGAAATTTGTCGAGTATAATCTTCTTAAGTATCTCGCAGGGCATAGCTGTATCGAATTTCTAGTTGTCGGGTCACGAAGTAAACTTGTTTGAAAACGGCTAGAGCTTAACAAAAATTGAGATTACTTTAGATTTAAGAACTGACATGTCATTGAAAGCATATGTTGTGCTGGTGGGGCCTGACCTTTAACATATTTCGATTCGAAATTTATACCCTTCACAACTGGATTGCGTGCGAGTATTGTCAAGTTTTACTGGGCGTTTTCCTTCTCCTTTCGTGAATTTAATCAACGTAATTTTCGAACCACGCCTGCGTTCAGCCTGTAGCCTCGAATCTACACAAGAGAACGAGGGACCTCTGGCTTCGAGAGTTTCTAGATTTACTTGGACTTCCATGATATTTTATAATATATAGTCTATAACTCTATACTATAACCTATACTGTCTAGCGTTAAAGCCAGAAGAGAATCGGGTATTAGACACGCCTTCGCATCCCTATATTCCTGCTGGTCGGACCGCTGCCAAAGCGCATTAAACTCAGAACGTTGTACTACGAAAATTTAATGAAAATCTACATAGCTTGAAATCTAGTAACTTGTCTGGCTTCGAGTAGTAGACCTTGACCATATAGATATTCTTACCACTGCCTACATTTTCAAATAAATGATTTTTGTTCGAATTTATTTATAAAGTTACGAATCAATATCTATTCCATATTCGTTCTGCATAAGGCTCTTGGTCGTTGATGTGCTGCACGCTTGCACCTTCGCTTCATGTCAGTTCTGTCGACTCACTTCCGGTTTGTCGATTCTACTTTCCAAATTCATCGTAACAGGGCGTCGAGGCATTTGCATAATAAGAGTCACGGCTGATGCTTTGTCAAAACTCGTTTAGGACCATTTCCGCTCTTTGCAAAAAAGTCCTTTCTCGATTTTACTTGTATTATCTTTTATCGACTCAAAACACATAACTTGTACATTTTGAAACAGCAGAAACAGTTGTTTTCTTATTGCAAAACTCTCAAAAAGGAAATTGTAAAGTTGTCACCCCAATTATTGCATTTATAATTCCTACTGTATTCTGTTCAACAGATAGATTTACTTTTATCTCAAGGGTTATACCCAATTTTTCAGATGGTGTCGTATCGTATATTTTCCTATCAAAGACTGGAATCTCAACTTTCTACAGAAAGTAAACCTACCCTCTTCTTTAGCTTGATTTTTACTTTGGATTTCGGGTCACGATCGCGTTTCCGATGACGACGGATTTGCCGTAGCGTGACCAAGGGGTACGTTCACCGTTGACGGAATCAACATTTCACGAATCCACCTCAATTTACGTACAAGGGTGCTTTCCATCTTTCTGGAGGTCTAACCTTTCGTTCCTTTTTATCATTTACTCTTTTCCGCATCTCCTAGCGCCCGGAGGGACTGTCCATAGACTATATTATCAATGTATAGTTAACTATTGTTTATCGGATAAAAACCGACGTCTGGAATATACACGTGCTTTACACGTTCAGGAAATTGTCGTCGGCGTGCAAACAAGTTCACAACTCGAAAGAGATAGACAAAGAAATAAGGAGATAGAAAGTGGCACTGTCAAGATTAGCGGACATCGCGAAGGTCCAAGTGAGTGGTAAAACCCTGCGGCATGTGCAACGGTACGTTAACGTGGTTGCTGGTACAGAGATTGCAAACACTTTTATGTATATGCGAATAAAACAAGATCTTGAGGCTAATGCGTGACCCCCGTGCACGATTGCAGCGATTAACGCACAAGAAGCGGAAGCGATGTATTTTTTTGTTTGAGATTTAGAGCGAGACGTGACGAGCTTCTTCGTGGCAAAAACTTCAAAGGAGAGCGTCTTGGAACGACGCTTTCCTTTATAGAATCCATGAACGCAGCAAAAGCGCGCGATTCTCCAAAGTGTTTAAAGTGCCGCCGGTCTGGAATCTACTTGACTTTAACGAATCGTAGCTATGATTCTATAAGAAACAGATTTCACACTAAAGCTGCGTAAATCAGTGTGAATTATAGGATCTAGTGGAATAAGTGGCTTATTCTTTCGCCTCAAGCAGAATGGATGACTCGAGACTCCCTAGGTTTCGACCTTTTGACATTAAAAAATTGACTTTTCAAAGTGGTTGCGAGCGGAAAAAACAGAAACATATAGCCAACTTGGAAGATTGTCTCGTAAAATAGAGCAGGAATGGTAAGTCTCATTTGCAGGCACGTTCCTTCGTTACCGAGAAACCCTCGAAATATGACACTTCCTGTAAAAACACAGAAAAAGGTCCCTCGTCTCTTACACGACATATCGATACATATTGTATTCGTTCCAGACCCGGTGGAACAGCCGTATACATTCCAAAGTTCCAACCACCTAATATTTTTTTTGAACTTTAGGGATGCTGGAGATGTTAGAAAAATAATGAAAAAAAATCCAGAATAAATTAAGCGTGCTCTATCCCAATGAAAAACTAAGCCTAGCGGCTTACTTTTTCTGCGTCTTATTTTTTTGAGGTATGACCTTAGTCGTTGCTGAAGCAATTATCCCCTTTCTTTCCTTTTTTTTTACAAAATTCCGATTCTTTTTTGAAGAATCATAAACAAGAGCTGAAGACATGAAAAAATAAGACGCTTTTAAAGAGATTTTTTTCTGATACCAATTTGTAATATTTCTTAAATAGGGGAAATAAGCAGATTTTCACGAAAATAGAGGAATGAATTCAACAGTCGAATTTGGAACCAATGAAATGAATTTTGAACTAAAATGATAAACATTCAACAAAAAATATGAATTATTAACAAAGTAGTTCATCTTTTACCCAAGTAGTTTAATTTTCACCCAAAAAAAACATTAAGAAAAAATTTCATAGTGTATATTTAAACCAAACGAAAAAAGACATTTTAGTAAAGGTAGAAAAAGAAATGCAATCAGTTGTTGAATTTTTAATAAAATAGTTAAATGCTAAAACACAACAAATTAGTTTTTGATCAAACTGTTGCATTTTTATCTAGAATAGATCAAACTTCTACCAAAAAAATTGATTTTCAAACGCAAAAGTCGAATTTTTCAAGTTTAAACACGAATTTTCTACAAAACAGTTGAAGTTTCAACTCAAAGTTATGAATTTTTAACGAAAAAATTTAATTTAAAATCCAAAATATAATAGTAGACTTTTCAACAAGACAAAAATTAACTTTCTAACGAAACCATCTTGAAATGTAATAAAATACGCAAAACCGTATCAGAGAAAAATATATTAGTTTTGGTTGTAGAGACAAAATTCGTTTTCATTTTATTAATAATGTCAAAATGAATGACGGATATTCGAATAAGATTAAGTTATTGTTATAATTAGATAAAAATAAAAACAAAAATTGAAGTAAATAAAATAGTACTGAATCTTTTGATTCATTTTCGTAAAGTTTTGATAGTTTCGAACGAAATTAAAAACGAAATTGTTAAAATCTCATATTTTTTTCATCTGCCTTTTAATATATACAGAGGATGAACAAGTATTGGACTAAACTATTTTGTACTATTGCGCGTAATAAAAAAATTTTGTTATAATTTCGGTATTTTAAATATATCCTAACCCCAATAGAGTAAAAATTATTACGTCTTGGCAGTATAGAAACAGAACGAAAATCATGACACGACAGTATTTTGTTTCGTTTCTCTCGTGCCCCTGTGTTTGTGATATGGTTTCTTTAAAGGCATTTTTGTTGTTAAAATTTGATAAAATGATAGAAACTCTTTCTTTCGTCAAGTTCAGCAAAAAAAATATAATAGGCTCGGTAAAATTTACTTACTCTTAAATTGTAGGCTGTTGATGCATCAAGCAATTGTAAAACATTGATGTATATGCGATAACATACAGCTTTGTGCGATTGAGAAATTACGTAATTGATGTATTACGAACTTGGATGGATACTAAGTGACCAGTTATGAAATTGTCTGAAATGACATGTTGCACCTGCACAACAGAAACTCGGAAGTCAATAATTTTTTTTCAAGTAATTTTCATACAAACTCAGTTTCAACTTCAGTTATTTTGATTCTTTTAATTAATGTAAAAACCGAAGAACAGTTGCATTGCTTTCAATATTCGATTGTTCAACATGAACCCCAAGCATGATTCAATTCTATTTGAGTATATTTTGTCGCCGTTTCTTTGTTCAAAATAAAACTTAAATTTTGTTTGGTGCAGATTGCATTAATTCAGTTCCTAATAAATTGCGCGTATGAATTAAGAAAAAAATTGTAGTTAATTCGAGATTATTGGAATTCAATTTAATAAGAGACTATTGTATATGCGCCCACATGGTATAAAGCCCTCTTTATATTACCGATGGGCAACAAAAAAGGCATCGTTGGACGAAACTGATAATTTTCATACCTACGTTGAATTTGACGTGTGCTGCTCCGCACGCAACGTTTGGTGGTGATGGGGAAAAGGGCACGAGCGATGCACCAAAGTTCCCCCTATCCTACAGCGTGTGCAGGGGTTGAAAACCGGTGAAACGTCCTTTGTGTAAGCAGTGCAATGTACAGCGATCGGCACGAGCTTCGGGGTACGAACAATGAGTCCCCATTGTGCCTCTCGTCCCACCGAGTCAGATCGATATTGTTCTTTTGTTATTGATTTTTTTTGCGGACTCTCTCGGTACAGGCTTCTTTCGAATAGAAAATTTCGAAGGGAACACGCGTCAAGTTCGTTAAGGTGACAAACTGTGCACATGGACAATGGCTGGTCATGGGCTTCGATAATTGTGTCTAATCGCGATGCACATTGTACAAGATTCTGCATGTTTCCACCTCACTGAGAAGTAATTAGGAAAATAAAGCTTATAGAAACCCTTCTAAAGTATGTTTGGAACATTCGAATGTCCTCTGCAACAACATCCCGTAGTTACAATGTGTTTGCAAGTCTTATCGCGGCTAGCTCAGATAAATCGAGGTAATGTGTGAGCCAAGTCGGAATAACATTCAGGACAAGAAGGTTGGCGGCCAGTGTTATGGTGATCCAATGGTTGGGGTTAAATTTACATATGCAAATTCACAGACTCGCTCATTTTTACGCTTGCGTATATGTAACGAGGCGTGATTGCCGATGCGCGATGGCTGGATAAGGTTTTATCGTCGGCGATTTCTTACCTTACTCGGCAGTTCCAGTCTACTTTTAATAGACCTTCATTCCTTCCTACTGCCCTTCTGCTGCATCCTGCATTAAATTCAAATCCATGTGATGCAAAATTTATGAATAATCGTAGTTGGGAAAGTACCATTTCCAGAAATAAACGAACTGTATGTTTGCGAGATAGTGTGGCTCACGGGTGAAATTTGTCTCGATGATTCATTGGTTTAGTTTAGTTTGATGCAAGAGTTCATGTCACGACCTTGATGCATCTCTTGGTGAGACAAAACAGTTTTCCATTACAGTGTGACTCGGCGAGTATCCATAAATCATTGAGTCAGATCAACTGTGAATGAAACCTGGAGAGGACATTTGTATATCTACATATCTGCTAAATATTCCGTACAGATGTATGTTATTTGTGGCGCTGTTCCAAACAAATTTTACAACCAAATTCAATATTCTCTGGGCGCGAGAGATACGTATTTGCTTGGGTGGGACATGAATACACGTATCGCCACTATCGCCGACCTGTCAAGTGAATCAAAAAGAAGATATATCTTTCTTTAATGCGTGGCTGTTAAAAAAAATTAAAACTTGCATTTATATCCCAGAGTGGTCGTAGGTCATAGGTCAGGGAATACCTGACAAATCAGGGAAAATTGAAGAGCCAGGGAATTTTATTGGTCAGAGAAACGTCATGGATTAAATCTTGCAAAAGTCGGGGAATTTTTATAAGAGGCACTTTAAACAACTATCAAAGATAATAAATTTGAAATTATTTTATTTCGTTTATACAAGATTATATGCTAACAATATTACAAGGTTAAGAGACTGGTTTTTGAATATTAATTGGCAAAGGAAATTAAAAATTGGTCAAGGCAAAATTAGAAATTTATGAGCCTTGTATTCATGTTTCTTTTCTTTCAGTTTCTTGGTCCACATTATAATATTTGTAGTTAAACCTTTATTTTTTAAATAAAAAGTTCATCTCTTTAGTTAAAAATGTAACTATTTTGTAAAAAAATCGTTTTTTGTGTGTAAATTTAATTGTTTTAACTGAAAGTAAGTTTTTTCCCTTTTTTTTTAATTCGTCTTGTTTGGTAGAAAAGCAATTGTTTTAGTAAAAAAACATTAAATTTTTTGTTTCAAATGCAACTGTTGGGTACAACTACTGTATAGAAAATTCGTCTTTTAACATCAAAGTTTAACAATTTTGATGAATTTCTTTTGACTGAAAAATCCTAGTTGGTCAAAATTTCGCCTGTTTGGTTGAAAATTTCAGCTTTTTAGTTGAAAACTCATCGTCATGGTTGAAAATTTACCTATTTTATTGATATTTAGTCTTTTTTGTAAAAAATTATTCTTCTTAGTTAAAACTTAATGTGTTTTGGTTAAGGATTAAAATATTTGATTGAAAATTAATATTTTCGGGTTGAAATTGAACTGCTTTATAGAAAATTCGTCTCTTTGAAGTAACCATTCAACAATTTGATAGGCAATTAAACTCTTTTGGTAGAAAATTCAACTATTTGGTTAAGAATTAAATTATTTATTTAAAAATTTAACTATTTCATATAAAGTTAACTTTATTGTTAAAAAATCCTTTTTTGGGTTAAATATTCAGCTGTTTTTTTAAACCTCTTGTAGTTTGTTTTTGGTTTGAATAAACTTGTTTTTTAAAAAATCGCCTTTTTCACTTTAATGTTCAACAATTTGATGGAAAAATAAACTGTTTTATTTATTTTTTATTTAAAAATTTAACTATTTGGTAGAAAATTAAATTTTTGGTTGAAAAATCATCTGTAGGGTGAAAAATTATTGCATGTTGCTGAAAATTGGTCGTTTTGAGTTTCAAATTCATATTTTTTGGTCGAAAATTCATTTTTTTTTTTAAATTTAAATGTGAATTATTATATTTTTTATTAAGAATTCTTCTTCTTGATACAAATTAGACTTTTCGGAGTGTAAATTCTTCTGTCTTAAGAAAAACTCGTCGTTTTGGCTTAAAGATGGAATTATTTGTTTGAAAATTAAACTGTTTTCGGTTAAAGGTTGAAGATCCAACTATTTTTGGTTAAAAGTTCATTCTTCTTGATTACAATTATTTTTTTTTTTTTAATTTAAGTGTTTTATTTGAAAATTTTATTATTTGGTTAAAAATTTACCTTTTTATTGATTATTCATATTTGCGGGCTGAATTAAACAATAATTTTTAATTTTTAATCTTTCTTGGTACGTGAATCTTGGCAGGTGAAAAATTCAACTATTTTCTTGAAAACTTACCTCTTTTGTTGAGAATTCATCCTTTTGAATTGGAAATTCATTTTTTATGGTTGACATAAATAAATACGTTTAAAAAGTTCATATTTTAATGTAAAATTATTTTATTCCGTTTATAAAAGGTTCTATGGAAAAAAAGTGTTAAAAGATTAAAAATCAGGGGATTTTGAAAATAAAATTTTACGGCCACCCATCCTCATTTTACTCCAGATTTATTACTAGAACTTTATCGTAACTTTTACTTAGAAGTTATGGAGTATAATTTCAACTTCTCATATTAATACGATTATGAACTGTGTCTTACGACTTACGACCTTACGCATCTTCCATGGAACTACACGTGTAAAGTAAATTTTTATCACGTTTCCCAGTTTGAAATTCCCGATATCTAATTTCCCTTAAATTTATCTGTCGCATGCACTGCAAATTACCCAATTTGTCAAACGAAATGAGTGCCTAATCGTTAAAAATCGAGAGCGTAGCGTGAAATTTGAGCCCCTGTTGAACCGGACCGAGGGACGAACGCTCACTATAATACTCTCATCTCACATGCGAGTGAGACAGAGGGATACCGGGAGGTTGTATCGAGGGAGCTACTACAGTGGGTTTCGACAGGAAGTTAAGAGGTTTCCGGACTCGTGGCGGATAGCGCCAGCGAATACATAGAAACGCCGGTGATTTATAATGATTACTTCATTGTACCCGACCGCTAGTAAATAATGCATCGTTCCCATTATCATCAGAGATAACACGCCTCGTCGGAAAATTTCTCCTCGCATATCGGCCAAGATTCAGCATAAGTTACCATTCTGGGGAAAGGTGCGGGTGGAGGACGGTTCTCGCTTCGAGAAACTTGAAACCGATTTGACGGATTGCCTTGGGAAGCTTATTGCCAAGTTCTGCGCACAGGAGTGAAAATTGCGTCACGAGCTACGTTATATTCTGAAGATGCAGAAATGGTAAATAGGCTTCCATCTTCGCAACAATAAACTTGGTTAATTGTCCAACAACCCTCGGATGTGGCTATATATCGTCACTTGCGCGAAATGTCAAGTCAGCTTTGCATTTTCTACGTGAATAATCATCATCCCCGGCACACTAAATGCCAGTTGATCAATTTGATTCCAGAATTGGATCAAAATTGTACTCTCAGAGGAATGTTCTCTAGAGTCAAAAGGATGTTTCTTGATACAAATGGAACTTCCTCTCAAGTGTGAAAAAAGTGAATATAAAAGTAGGTTGTTATTACACCAACCGCAAAATTCTATTTCGCGACCCTAGAACAGTAGGTTCTGTCTTGGATTTTAGAAATCGAAGGTAGAACCTTATATTTTTAGGGTCACGATTAAGGTTAACAAATTTTGCACATGGTTCAAAACAGAACTGGCAAGAGAGCGCTGCTTTTGTTTCAAGACAACTTTTTCTCGAACATATCTAACGTTTTTCTACAGATTTAAGATTTTAAATTTGATCACTAAATTGCGCGTCAGAATAATCCGATTTTCAAGATCAAATGCCTGTGATGAATTTTTATTCACGGGCGATGATCAATTCCGACCCAGCTACCTGTGTACCGTCCCCCACTACGCGGCTTCCCCTCATACCGTCGAGCTGCTGCCACTGAGCTTGGTCAGCGGGGGGTCTTTTCCAGCAGTAGTGGGGGAACGGCACACAGGTGGCTGGGGCGGAATAGTCATCTGCCTATTTTTACTACACTTTTTTGAATGACCAATAGTTTAACTACTTAAATATAAAGAAGCACCTTTTGAAAGTAAAGTAAACATAGTTTTTGAGACCCATAGAGATTTATAGCTCAATTTAAGAAAACTGGAATTTTTTACCCTGTCTTAAAAATCTGAAGCCCAAATATTTCTAAAACATTCCTTATTCAGCGGAGAAAGTTGTAAATCTTCCAGAAGTGGCAGTCAGAACTGTGTTTAGAACCCCTTTTTAGAGTAGAGAAATTGATTTACAGCATTCAATATTTGTTTTTTTTTTTTGGTTGAAAATTAATGTTTTCAATTGAAATTTTAATTCTTCTAATAAAAGATTCAGAATATTGGTTGTAAATTCTTCTCTTTGGTTAAAGATCCAACTATTTTTGGTTAAATGTTCATTCTTTTTGGTTAAAAGTATTTTTTTTAGAATTTATGTGTTTCGGTATTGGTTAAAAATTCAATTATTTTGTTGATAATTCATATTTGCGGGTTGAATTCAACAATAATTTTTTTTATTTAAAATCATTCTTGGTTGAAAAATCAATTATTACTATTATAATATAATATAATAATTACTAATGTTTTATTAGTATCCAATATTATAATTTTGATTGAGAATTCATCTATTTTTACTTAAAAAATGTATTATTTGGTTGAAAATTTAATTATTTTGTTGCAATTTTTAATTTAATAATTTTGTTAGATAATTATAGTTTTTAACTAAAAATTGAATAGTTTTATTGAAAAATCGTATTGTTTGGTGGGAAATTCAAGTATTTTGGCAGAGAATTCAAGTATTGGTTCTTGAAAATTAAAATTTGCTGGTTGAATTCAACTGTTTCTTAATCAAAATTAAAATTTTTCTTCTTCGAAGAGATATTACCTATAATATTCTTCATTGGATTTTTTTTTTTGCAAATTCAACTAGTTGGTAAAAAATTAAAATACTTTGTTATAAATCCATTATTTGTTTTAAAGAATAATAATTTAAATAGAAAATTCATCTATTTGTTTGAAAACCTAACTAATTTATGGAAAAAAATTTGTATACTGTTGAAAATTAATTTATAATTTTGAAAATTGAACTATTGAATTGTTGTTTGGAAATTTGTATTTTATAATTGAAAATACAGCTATGTAATTAAAATTGTATATTTGTTAGTTGAAAATGTAACTATACTTTGTCGCTCATAACTATACTAAACGAGAACCCCGATTTTATAACCCCCGATTTTGCAATTCCTAGAATTGCGGCCCTCGGAAGGGCCGCAGTGCGTGAGTAATCATTCAAATATTGCGCAATATTTAAACGAAATCTGTATTATAACCAGAGTAGTTACTATCGATTAGTATAGATGGCACTTCACAAACTGTGAAAATAGAAATAAAAACTATCGATTAAGTTAAATTAGGTAGTTTAATTGGGAAAGCACCCGACCGGCAATAGGATGTTCTGTGGTTCGATTCCTAGTGGAGCGATTGTTAGAAGATGTTTTTTCAGAATAAATTTAATTGCGCAATATTATGCATTCCCATTGGTAACGATTCAGACGGCCCTTCTTACGTTTCGACCCCCCTGATTTAGTAGCAAGGTTATTTGCAGCCAACTCCCAGTACTGAGGTCCGTTAAGCTGGCAGGACCACATTTCAAAAATGGACTGAAAACCCACAGGGAATTTAGGGCTCATTTAGGGCT
>JAAAKG020083570.1:0-16685 GCA_010014905.2 Druon quercuslanigerum | reverse complement strand
AAGATATCATTTTTTTATAATAAAATACAAATTCGTTGTTTTAGATTATATTAAATAATGCCCATTATTCACAGTTAACATTAACAATAAAATAATATTCTTAAAAAGAGAACAATCAACTTTACGAAAAAATATGTATCATTTGCCGTTGTCGAAACACTTCATTCCACACAATATCATCCCTTAAAATAGCTATTTGCCATTCTTTAAGAATCTTTTCATCATTCGGCACTTTGAAAAATTTAATTTTTCTAGCTTTATCCTTTTTTTATTTTTACTTTGCTATTTTAATCGTACCTGTAAAATATTTTGGAGCATCTGTAAATAGAGCAGATTTTTATATTTGAAAGCACTTCTTTTTAGTTTTCTTTCTCAAAGATATTCTAAAATGTCGCAAAGATCACTTAAAATACGCAAAGATTGTTTAAAACTGTCATTAAATTACTTTTAAAGTGTTTTTAAACTTAAAATTCGTGTTTTGCCATGCGTTTGTTGCGAGCATAGGCCAACTGCATAGGTGGCTCCACCACAAGGTTTCCGAGAACATATCGGACTGACTACCTGTTAGCTGGTTACTTCGTTAGTCAATGGAGCTTGTAACATTATCGTTCTATCAAAACCGGGTATTATTTTTGTCTTTAACAATATTCTCAAGTTATTTATTATTTCAGTTGACTGATTTTAGGAAAAGATCTTGAAATTTACCAGAAATTAAATTAATTTTTGGTAATAGTAGTGTGGCATTTTAAAATTATCTCAATGATATTTATTTTCATTAAGAGGTTCGTTTAATTTGCGTTTACTTTTTCCTGCCCAGTAAATTTGCAACCAACAATGTGAATTGGTTCTAATACTGAAAGGACCTTAAAACAAGCCCTAACCATTATATAACTAAAATTGAATAATTTAAAGAACAGCAGTTAAGTTAACCCACGAAAATTCTAAAACTCTTTTTTTCTGTAATAAACAATGGACTGTGAGTTCACTCAAGCGAGATATGATTGCGTATTTTAAATTTTAATAACTTGTTAAAAAGAACTGGATTGGATTCTCCTCCAATATAATTAAAAAGCAAGACAAGAACTTTCTTTGCACGACGAAGTCCTTATCAATAGATAAAGTGCAAAGTCGTTACAAATTCCATTCTACCACTTTTTTTTTAAGAATCAAGCTAAAAATGCCCATTAAAGTTTCACTAGCTAGTGCGACCATGCACAGCGAGGTCTTTATCGGGAAATAAAGTGCAAAGTCATTGCAATAATGTCGCACACACCATGTGATAATTTATAAAAATTCTCTCACTAAAAGCCATCATGCACAACGAGGTCTCCACTGAACATGGAGTTCAAAGTCATTACATTCATGCATATACTAAATAAAATTAAATTCCCCCGAACTCACTTCTACTACGCTAATTCAAAATGAAGCAGGATATTATTCTTGAAGTAACGTTGCTAATGATGAAGGAGAATCCTCAGAAATAGCGTTCCTTCAAAAACGTCCCTTTTTTAACTTTAAAGCTCTGTCTTAAATGACAGGTAGCCAGAGAGACCAAGAGAATTGCTTCCTCGTAGATCGTTGAATTAGAAGAGAGACCTGGTACTGATTTCGGGATCAATATATAAAGTGTATTGGTCCCATTCCTACTTACTAGTCGATGGCGCACGCAATCGATCGAAAGATCGAACGATTCGGCTAATCCTCCCTAAGCTCTATCCGGCTGTCCACTTCCGGGTCAGAGGCGTATCAATATAAATGTGCGCCCGTAGCCTTATGTTTTTATTTTAGTTATGAAAATAGGACGGACCGTCTCAACATGTTCCTGTCGTGCATTCGACGTTTAACATGATTTTGTTTGACTTCGAAAAATGAACATGTTTTTTATCAAACTTTTGGTTGAGGCCAACATAAATATCACCGTCAAAAAGAAGAAAAAGAAGGAGAGGTACAGAAATTTTATCAGGGAATTGAGACTTTTGAACCTAGAATATTGTGATAAAGTGATTGTCCTGATTATGGGTACTCTCGTCGATGAATAGCCTTCACTGGAAATAAATCTTAAGGCCTCTGGATATCATTGGTAATATGGACTTCATATACTGAAGGAACACGGAGAAGGCATTTTGGCTAGTTTTGTATATACATAATCTTAAGAGTAGTAAAACTCTTGGTAAAGGCCGTTTTTTTTTTGGAAAAATTACATTTTTCGTAACATGATTGAAAGAAACAAATGCACCCTGTAAGTCCACTATAGCCAATGTTGATTCATTTAGGAGCGAACACGTTATATAGTGGAGACAGGGTTATTCATGTATGCCTTTCTGTATCCGCCGCATTTTTTACTAAATATTACGTCAGATATTCTGTTAATTATGAAAAAACAAGGTGCCCCTCCCCAAGTTGGACAGTTACAAGATATTCGTGTTTTATTATTTTAAATTAATGCAAGGGTTATTCTCGGTTCATTATCAAATTTTTGTTTGTTAAAATGTACAAATGTACAATTGTACAAATGTACAATGTATAAATGTTACAAAGTATAGTACTTCGGGATCTCTCTATAGATAAAGCACCCTAAATCTTTTTTTTTACGCTTTAGGCGTAAACTTGTCTTTCCTCAAGTGGAAGTTTCTTTAGTCCATCGGAGTTCACAACCAGCGCAGTACTGACACAGTACTGGTGACCAGTACAGATAATCGGCCATTTTCCTATTACTGGCTGACGACTGGCTCCACGATCATTACAGTGCTATTTCTACAGTATAAATGTTAAAAAAATAAAATTTCAAAAAACTGCAAATGTACAACTAATATACTAAAAATTGTAAACATACAGAAAAAATGACCTATAAAACGTGAAAAAAAACGAAATATTACACGAAGAAAAATTTTGATCGAATTAAATTATTTATTTGAAAATTAATCTATTTCCCAAAACAATTAAATGATTTTTAATCACTTTTAGAAGCTTGTAGTTTTAGGTTTACCACTGTGTCACGTGAAATTCCACGTGAACAGTTATAAAATATCACCAAAAGTTCACATGGAATTTCATGTTATTAAATGCAATCAGTGGGCGCAAAATTTTACTACGCTTTCACGACATCGTTACGATTTCTAGACGACAACTTTACGACATCCTATATCCATGTGGTTAAGGTTCCTCTACGTTATCGTAAATACGTTGTATGATCTGACGATGTCTCTAAGATGTCGTAAAGACACTGTAACGACATGGACATAGGATATCGTAAAGTTGTTGTAAATATTTCGTTACGATGTCGTAAAGACGTCGAAAAAATTGGTGCCTACTGGCACGTATACGAGTACGTTAATATGATAAGGGCTATTATATTCGGTTCTAGTTTAAAAGATATTCGTATTTTTCAAACTCAGGCTCAAATCATTTTCGGGTGGGAGTGGGGCCACGTGAAATCTATATCCAGTGAGCACAAAATTTGGTGACGTATTTACGACATCGTTACGACATCTTAACGACAACTTTAAGACATCATATGTCAATGTCGACGATATCTTTACAATTTCGTAAACGCACCGTAATGAAATGGACTTAGGATGTCGTAAAGTTGTGGTAAAGATCTCGTAACGATGTCGTAAAGACGTCGCCAAATTTTGTGCTCACTGAGTATGTTTTAGACCAATAATGTCGGTAATTCATCGAGCTATAGGCCTCTATGCGTAGCTTCTTACCGATCATAAAAGCCCTTTTCATACGGATGAGCATAAATTTTCAAGTGTACGTCTACGTGGATTTTCAATTGGATTAACGCGTAGACATATGTATCAGGGGAAGTGTTTTTTGACGTCTTTCATTACAACAGAATGAAGATCCAATGGATTGTCAGCGATTGTACACGATTATCGGGAGTTGCCTATACCACAAGAGTTACTTGCTGCGATCTCACTTGCCTCACGATAATTTAATTCAAGTACATGCTTTCCTAAGACAAAATGGATTGCTAAATCTTGTTACTAAGGAGTCACTAAAATCTCTAATAGTTTGGAAAAAAGTTTACCCTACTTGCGTTAAACAAGAGATTATAGAAACTACGTATGGATCATCACTATTTCACAGACAATGGTTTTTACTTGTCATTGGGTACCAGCATGATTTGCTGGCAGTTCTTCTCGAATCTGGAGGATGCACTGCAAAGTAAGTTCAGTTTCAACATATACCCTTAGCTATAATAACGTTAGTGGTAAAACATTGAATAAGTTAGTTTCATTTTGTAAATAGCTTGTAATTCTACACCGAAGAAGAAAAATTTCTCTTCGAGGAAAAATTGAAAATAATAGGTTGCGTTAATATATTTAAAAAATGTTTATAAAAAGAAAATAACAGTGCAGAATTCCACGATATTAAACTTGCTTAAACATGTACTCTATAGGGACATTTCTTTAATTCTAAACACTTAAATAAGTTAACTCATTGTTCTTCTGATCCTTTTACACGTACAACTTTACGAATCCAGAATATTCAAAATTCGCACATGACTTTAGAGCAGCGCAAAAGAGGCATCAACGAGATGCAACAGCTATACTGGCTTATGGCTTAGATCTTGGCGGTGTGTGCAACAAATTAAGCGACATTTTTACGATATCGTAAAGACACGTTAACGACATGAAAATAAGATATTGTAAAGTTGTCGTAAAGATGTCAAAGCGATGTCGTAAAGACGTCGACAAATTTTGTGCCCACTGAGGGTGCTGTTTAATTGAACCTGTGTGGTGTCTTGCCTTTACGTGTTTCGGCAATTATGCAGAATATTGCGTATAACATTTTATTAGATTTTATAAATACTATCATTTTGATTTTTCAAGTTTGTAGAAAATGTTTATTCTTTTGTTTTTTATTTTTCATAAATATTGTTATTTGAAGATTAATATTTTATAAGAATTAGGGGTCTTACAAAGTTTCAAAACTAGAAATTTTTAGTTTATTAAAAAATATTTTGAACTATTAAAAACAATCTTAAAGTTTACATTATTTATAATGAAAATGTTAAATTATAAAAGTAATGTATCTTTTTCGGGACACTTCGGGGATAACCAATATCAAATTTAAGATTATCCCGCCAGCGAAAAATTGGGGTATTCAATTTAAATCCTGAGATATCCTGTGGACATCACTGGCCCAGGTGGAAACTTCTAACGGATGGCCCCACGATTAGGGTACTACAATGCCAACAGCATAAACGTAATGCTGTAAGCACTGTTCGGATGCTCTCTTTTTCTAGAGTTGGTGCCTAATATCTAGAGTTGAGCTGAGTCCCGTTGATTAGACGATTGAACGTTGAGTGCATCTTATTTTTGTGTACCGTGTATAGTCTTATGAATTTTTTACATGCGCCGGTGTTACTTTCGTATACAAGTTAACAAATCCCAGGAATCGCAATTGTTTTATATTTCTAGGATATGAATACTAGCATGTCATCCACAAAGTTTACTAAAAAATCACCTATTCCACTCAGGGTCAGGTCCAATCCTCGAACTAGTGCTGAGGTACTGGTTTTGAGACCGAAAGGGGGAATAAGAACTCGTAGCATTTGCTCTCGTATATGAATTTTGTATATTGGCGCAAATCGAGGCACAAAGAGATTTTCTGAAAACTGATTATTTTATCCAGCTACGACATGGCTTTTGCTTTTGAAAGCTTTTGAAAGAGGATCACCGTTGGTTCGGTTCCTCCAGGGTCTTCTTTTAGCAGCTTCTTGATTTTTGATTATTCCCAGTTGTAACATATGTTGCATTTCTTTTGGTACTTTTTCTCTATGTGCTATTGGAATTGGATACTTTCTGCAAAAGTAAGACTTCTTGCTGATTAACACAGCTGATGGTCATATAAAGAGATTCGTCCTGATCGGCGAACGAAAATGTCTCGAAACTCTTCAATTAAAAAACGGAACAGCCTTTTTTGTGTTTGATTCAGAGTATTGCATTTTTAAACGCAAGCCTATTTTTCCTCATCATCAATTATAACGGGTTGATGTAATTAATCATAAGTTTTTAAGTAGTTGATCATTTTCTCTCGTGAATTTTGGAATTCTGTGTTCAGACTTGACTTTCAGACTTGATTTTGGCTTGCGCTCCGTGCCGTGTAACGTATAACTCCGATCCATAATATTCCTTGGATTCTGCTTCATTTCCGAGACATTTCCCATCGTGTACGATACTGTCTGCTTGTATCCCAGTCGAACCTTATGGGGCCCGAGAATCTCGATCGAGAGTACTCGTATTGGCTTTCACGTGGGTGCTGTATTTCCCCTAGGCTCTCCTAGGACTACTTTATCCTAGAGATTGGATTTTGGCTCCTTGAGCCTGTCGACTCGAGCACACTCTGCCAACTGCCTTTCAGATTTCCCATGAAGATCGCGTCCCGTCCAACGCTATTATCGCAGGAGTCCGAACGTTCAGGTCTAGTAAGTAGAACGCATCGGTACCGTTCCGTTCGGACTCCTGCGATACCAGCGTCGGACGAGACGCGATTGTTCTGTGGGATTGCTCTAGTCCCACATCCGAAGAAGCAATGTTGCCTCGATACTGGTACGTCGGGCGTTCGCTAGCCAAATCAAGCTGGTCCCAAGAAAATTGAACTGCCGCAGTTCCATTTTCGGATCGATACACGTCCAGTCCACGCGGACGACATTGATTCCAGGGTAATTGGTACCCCCCTGCACCAGGATTTTTTCCGTATAGGTTTACCCTAATTGGCGTCTATCAAAATATTTGGTTCTATTTAAACCCGCCACTCGATAAGAAGTTTTTAAAACTTGCTAAAAGGAACGAATAGGTCGTCACTTTGCTCATAAAAATTTCCTCACTATAGTTGAAAACTTATTTCAAAAAGCTAGAGATTTCTTGTCGGATTGTCTCATTCCAGAAGCGTTTGACTGCTAACATCAACAATAAAACGATTATGAGAGGTATTTTTTAAGCGACATTCGTCTTTCTTTTTTCTAGGTTTGGAATTAGCGGAATTAGACTTCTTAGAACAGAATTTATGTTCCTAATTAATTGCTTATGTTAAATTTGCCAACAAAAATGATTGCTGTTTCAAAGAAAGAGTAGACTTCCTCTTTGTAAGAGTAAGAACCTTCCACCATTGGAACCGTTACTGAAAAAATGATAAAACTTGTACGTGCGCGATAAATCATACTAAAATTTGAAAGTAGCTCAAGTAAGTACTTTTATTTTGGTGACATTGGTCTCTGAAGTAAGGTTAATTGATTTTGGTTGCAGTGCCTAATGCCTTTCGCTAAATGCTGCAGCGAGCTTACCGTTGAGAACGAGACTCTCGCATATTTGAAGTAATCGAAAACGCAACTCACCAGCGATGGCAGCCTGAAACCTCGTGACTTAAAAAAAAGTTCTGATAATCTGATTTAAATTTCTCAAAATTACGATTTTCTATTCTGTAACTTCTGTAAATATTTGTACTAATTAATTTTAAGACTTTTTCTATGTACTTTAATTTTAATCCTAGAAATTGTTCCGAACAAAATCAGATCTTTTTGTTTCCACAAATGTGAATGTTGTCTTTAAATATTGAATCTATTTTGGCTTTGGGTTAAATCTATAGGAATCATGCTTCCAATATCTATGAGACTTTTGAAAGATATTTTACATCATCACATAACCAAATAAAATGGTGGTGCTACTAATTAGGGTATCTTACGAAATGTTACATGAACAAAAATTGTGATCTATATAATGTCATATAATGATAAATAATTAATTGAGAAATGAGAGTTTAAAATTTCGGGTTTTAGCTTCTTTGAGCTGTGGCCTATGGGGATGGTCGTTTCATTAAATTTCAATTCAATAGATTTAGAGCAATGCAACGGTTAGGCTGCTAGGCCATGATCATACGAAGGGTCCTAAGGGTCATATATACATTTTATATTAGTAAATGTAAGCATTTCATAAGAAGTATTGAATGTCCTCATGACTGTTTACTGTTTCTTACAGAGAAAAAGGGGTAGGATAATTCTTATGTATTTGTATGCTTACAGCCGGTAAACAATAAATGTTCCTCGATTTTTCGAAAACTATTAGAGATTTTTGAACGTTTTTTAAAATTAAAGTACATTCAAAGGACTACTAATGCGCGCCTACCTAGTGCATGATTGGTTTGTCCTGATACTTTGAGAGAGCCGTTTCAGGATGAAAAAACGTTTTCCCGCAAGTTTCTTCTTTACAATACTCCAGTTGTGATACCATTTGCTTCTTTCCAGGCGATGCAGAGATGGCTTCGATGTTTAGGGTCGTTATCCTCTTGCAAGATCCAATCTCCAGTGTCGGCTGCAAGCGTCTTTGTAGAAGGCCTTAGAAGACCACGTTTATATATTTGGAGCATTTTCTTAGCTTTGAGGTTTTTGTTGAAGAGCTCTAAACACCCAAAACCGCGCTCAGAGAAGCATCCTGAAACATAGAGCTTGACTGGGTGTTTAATGGTTCGCTGAAGAAATCGAATACCGGCGGTAGACCAGGCAAAGTTTATAGGAACCCATGTTCAGAACGACGCTTCATCTGAAAAAATGATATTCCACCAGTCCCGGTCGAGATTTTCAGCAAACCGTTTTTTTCAGTTTCAAACTGTTTGGCGTAGGCAGAAATTCATTTTCTCTCACGTCTGTTCTCTCAGATGATTCGAGCGATAATGGAACGAATTCGCCACAGCGCATTAGTCCTTCGAATGAATTTTAATTTTTAAAAAACGTTCAAAAATCTCTAATAGTATTCGAAAAATCGTAAACGGTTTCTTGTTGCACAGACTGTATATGGGGAAGAAGGGGGGATCTAAATTACATAAGAAATCTTTACGTAATACTTGAAAGGCCCTCTAATACAGGCTTGAAGAAAAGATTGGCCCGGATGTATTCTACGTCGAAGAAGCTCAGGAAACTTTAAAACATATACAGAAAATTGGCATATCGAAATTGGTCGAAAAATGGATAATGGCTAATGCTAGACCAGAAGTAATTCTCCCGGAAGAACAATCAACTGTTAAAACATCTATAAGCATTGCTGAAAATCTTTTAGGATTTATTAAACCTTCTGAAACGCAAAGTTACTCTACTAAGCCAATCTATACCTCACCAAACATAAATGCACAAGAAATAACTCCTGCATCAAAGCGGCATAGTCCTGAAGAAGTTACCTATGCTTCTGGGTCAGGTAAATGAAAACTTATTTATTATTTATTTAAGCTTTAAGCTGATACAAATACTAGCAGTGTGTTACACCGGATATTGTTAAGATTATGCTAGGATTGGACTAAGTCTAAAAACGATGTTGAAATATAAATGATAAAACAAATTTTTTTTTAATAATATTTTAAAACTTCATTCGCAATTATATAAATAAACCTAAATAAGCCAAAGATATAACAGAATGCAGTATTCCCTACGCTTCGATAATTAGCACAAAATTTAGAGTGGGGCAAAGAAAATGTACCTCTATCTGCTTCTACTTTCTGCGAATCGACCCTGCCACCATCGCGCGCTACGCACGCACCTCCTTGCTTAAAATTTCTATTTAGGTTCCTGTATTGGAAACTACATAGGATTCCATATATGATCCTACATAGGAACTTATATGTTTTACCTATAGGTGCGACCTGTATGAAATGACATAGGATCCTATATAGGTTCCTCTATAGGACCCTATATAGGTTCCTCTATAGGACCCTATACAGGGTCCTATATAGGTTCCTATATTAGACTTAACATACCGTCGCCACATTTTGAGCCAAGACATTCCCGATGATAGCTTCAGGACGAGCCATGCACACTCCGAGCATCTAACAGTGCTTTTTTACCATCTCTGTCACTCTTACGGCATTAATCTTAATATCACTACGCTAAACGCTTCTAGGGAAATAGAGTCAATTGTCGAGAATGAGAAGTGCCAATTATACTGCAACTTTATATTCTCGACAATTGTTTCTGTTGCACAATCGAGGCCTGGCATAGTTCTCCTTGAATGAAAAGAAAGAGAGGTATAGACGCCTTATCAAAGAATTGGGACGATTGTTTGGGTTTCTCGAAGGCGGAGCCCCGATATTCCTTCTCTTCTCATATTTTATTTCAACGATATTATTATTTCACGATGTGCTAAGCTATTCCACTTCTAAAATAAATAAGAAGATAGTTTCAGGCTCTAAGCTACTTACGCAAACTTAGAGCCAGCGTGAACTTTCCTTTTCTTGGTAACAACTGACATATTATGGTATAGTCGCTTATTTCATTAAACAAAAAAAAAGAAAAATCATTTTGATTCTCTGGGAAATCTCAGTCTTACAATCATTGATTGCAACCCAGAGAATCCGTGCTGCAAACTATAATGTAAACGCAAAGAATAAAGAAAAAGATAAATTGAACCGCTTGCGATCATAAGGGGATACGCCCGAAACGCCACCGTTTTAGTTGGCCCCTGGGTCATATTTTTTCAGGTCGAATTTTAGGTTTTCAATAACATATCCCAGTAGGAAATTTTATTGTGCATATTTTTAGTCCTATAAATAAATGTGTTTTTAAAATAATCAAGAAAATCTTACTTTTTTCTGCAATCGCAAAATGCGAATTATTTGTATTTAACTCGCCATAAGTTCTACAATAACAGAAATTTTGCAATAAAAATTTCAGAAAATATGCAACATCATTATAATAAAACTAACGGTATTTATAGAATTTTAAGTAATTATGACTAAAAATTTACAACGATGGTTATTCTTCTCATGGCGTAAATTAGACATTAAAAGCTTCAAACGCTTTGGAAGTCTAATGATTTTCAGAAAATTAAAATTAGCGGTCACCTAAACTTTTTTTAGGACTCAAAGAAGTTTTTTGAAAAGTATCAAGCAATTACGTTTCATTGTTTTAAAGTCACAATTGATTTAAGATCTTAGCGCTGTCCCGTATGCGTCCTAGCTCGTCCTGCAATATCAACGTCTGTATAACAACGAACGATTGGAAGGTCAAGCCGGCCATCAAAAAAATAATGAAGACATTATGATTTACATTTGTTTATTATTTTTTAATGACAAATTATAAAAATTAAAACTTATATAATATTTATATTTTAACTTGTACGATTTCTTTATAAATAATTTATTCATTTTAATCACTGTATTCAGTGTTGTCTTCGGGGTGTTGTCCAGGGGCGCTTAGGAAAATAATAAGACTTTTCACATCTTTTATTTTAGCCGATTTTAGTCCAATTCGAGATGGAAAACTTCTTGGTAGATTTTTTAGTTTAAGATTAATAGTAAAAAAAAATAGTTGCCTTCTCCAATTTATAATTATCATCAAAATCTACTTTTCCGTCAGGGAAAAAATGTAAAACAAAAGCTTTGCTAATTTGAAAATTTTTCGGTTTGCGGATTTTTCCCTTAAAACTTTTTTCAAAATCCTGCAAAAAATCTTCACATTTCGTAATCACAGTAAATGGAGGGGAACGAGCGTTTTGAATCGATTCCATATATTCATCCGGCGTTTAAATGCGCTCTAATTTTTTTGTTTCTGCGAATATGTGCCAAAATTCCTATCAAATTGGGAATAGGAGTGTCCACGAACTGGAAATATATACTTAATTTCAATTAGCAAATGAATAGACAAATACAATATAAAATTTTGTAGAAATTGTTGATGTAAGTTGTTGGCTTTACGGTCAACAACTTATATCAACAATTTCTATAAAATTTTATTATTGAGGGTCAATATAATCCCCCAAAGATTATTATGGAAAATGCAGTATAATTTTTATTTGGTCCGCGGCATCCATCTGAAAATAGAGTTATGGAGCTAAATTTTACTCTATCAAACACCTTCATTATTGCGAAAATGGGTAGTATTCCGTTGGTAAAATTTTTGACCTGTTAGAGAGAGAAACTTAGAAACGAGAGAGACAGCCAATCTTCAACCATTTTTATTGAACCCTTGCGTTTGGTTTGAGTTCACTTTCCTCAGCTTACCTGCTCAGCTAAAGGGAAATATAGAAAATTCACAAATATTTCACCTACACAATCTGCGTAAGAAATAATGTATTCGCATCCAATAAGAAAACAAAATAAAATTTGAAAAATTGTACATATAAATAATTATTAAATAAGTTTCGTATTCATAAAAGCTGTTTTCATGATATAGGTAAAGTACTGAATGGAAGAAAAACACATAACCAGGGTGTCAATCGTTTCTGTCACAAAAATTACAGTAGTTTCCCAAGTTTTTCAGGACAAAAAATAAGTTTTCCAAGTGCCTTTTTAAACATGTTTCATATGCGAAATTTTCTATGTGCCCACAAAATCTGATTTTATGGATAAAACACATTTTTTGGTAATTTTTGGTAATTTGGTAGTTTGGGGAAAAACTTTGGTTCTTAGTCTCTTGTTCATTACAGTTAGTTGAAATTTGACTGCTTTATCGCCTTTTCAGCTTATTGAGTTTATTTTTCAATAAAGTAATACAATTTTCGGCAAAATAGTCGAATTTTGAACGAAATGAATGAATTTTCAACTAAAATGATGAATTGTCAAGCCAGAGAATAAATTAAGAAGAAACTGGGTCACCTTTCAACCAAAAGACACAAATGTTTAATCTGGAAGACGAATTTTCTACAAAGAAGTTGAATATTCAACCTATATACGAAAAAATCAAAGTTTCAATACAATTTTCAATACAAATAATGAATCTTCAACAACAAATTGATATTCCAAACATAAAGGCTGACTTTATAATAAACTTTACTCTGAGGAATTTCTCATTGTCCCTGGCCTCCACAAATGCTAGAATCTTTTGTAAAGTTTTTAACGTACAATCTTTTATACACAGAATGAAGCAATTTAAATTAGAAAAATAAAAATGTATAATCTTCTTGAAGGCGCATTACTTTCAATGCAATTTGAATAGTTTTCGTAAAAGCACAATATATTTTAGTAAATAAGTTACCGAATAGTTGATTTGTTTATGAAAGTTTATTTAGATTATTAAGAAATTTGTGTATACAAAACCGGTAACGGTAAAAAAATTGTCGGTGCCATTAAAAAAAATTACACTTACCAGCAATATTGTTAACCGTTTTTTAAAGCATATTTCAAGGATATAACCTAGATTGATGGAAGAAGATATTCAAAAATAATCTTTTCCCCAATTCTCCAATGCTACTGTTTGATCCTCAATATCTGCCATCTTGTTATATGGTTTCCCGGACTAAAAAACCTCAGAAAAGTTTATTTATGTGACCAGTCCCAGATGTGCTCTTCAGCCGCACTGCGCGTTCTTAGGAAGGGGTAAACAGTTTATTCAAAATTATTTCTGTGACCAGTGACAGGAGTGCCTTCCCGCCTCCACGATATATAAGAAAGGGGTAGGGGTTTGACCAGCATTATTTCTGTGACTAATGAACAATGTGGGTAAAGCCTCTACGCCTTTCCAAAATCTCGTGAAGGCGGGAGAGCACCCCTGTGATTGGTAACAAAAATAACGCTGTTCGAATCGCTAACCCTTTCAACATAACTTGGGGAGCTGGAAGGCACCACTGTGATTAGTCACAGAAATAATGTTGGTCAAGTCACTACCCCTATCTTACATCTCGTGCAGGCTGGAAGGCACTTCTATCACTGGTTACAGAATTAATTTTGATCAAACCCATTACCCCTTTCGAACAACGCGTGGTAGGGCTGTAAGGCACCTCTGTGACTGGTCACAGAAACAATATGGGTGAAGCCTGTACGCCTTTCCAAAATACTGTGGTATTATATTGTTTATAATTTTTAGGACGTCATTTAACAGTTATAAAAGACAATTGAAAGTTTTTTACTGAAACCTAACGTGTCCCAAAGCATCATAAATAAAAAATTCTAATAATGTGAAACATTCGTATTACGTTAAAGTAGGGTACTGATTTTATACAATAGAAATATTGAAGAGGCTTATACCTAGGGCTTGGTAATCATAAAGTCCCCCACAATGCCTGAGACCAGTACATAAAAGCGTGCGGGCGGTTGTCAATTTCTCCACAGCTACCTGGGTACTCTTGCCCTTCCAGTGTGAATGCATCGACACTACTTGGAAATAAAACCTAAGTATAATATTTGGCCACTAAATAAAAATTAATAATTGTTAAAACTACCTTAATTAAGAAATGCACTATTTGGGTATTTCTGGAGATACAAACTTGATTTTTTCGGTGCAATTAACTGTAAGTAACTAACTTCTAAAATTTTAAGAACGTTTTGATGACAATGTACAATTCATTATTGTAAACAACAATTGATTTAACAAATTTTTATCATTTCATTTAGTTATAAATAAAATACCGTTTTTTCATGGAATTAACAGCCAGTCATTTAGCAATGATTTTTTGCTATGAATCTGAAACGTTTGAAAATTTTTTAACCACGCTTAATTAACAAATACATTATTTCGCTATTTTTCAGCATCTCAACCTGTTTTTTGTGTGTGAACAACTGTAAATAACACATTTTTTGACACACATTTTGTTGAACAATTATAAATGTTACTCAAGTATTTGTGAAATTCTATGGAAATATTTTCAGTATACACATATTTTCCTTAAATTCACTGCAGTAGTTTTAATGTATTGGTGCAATATTTTACTTACCTTTGGAAATTTCGGGAGCTGTTATTCCTAGCCTCATGTGGAAACTCGTTAACAAATATCATGCATTGTTTGTATTGCTTAAGCAATTTGTTTATGAAATTAAATTACAAATATTATTTTAACACATAAAAATCAGAATTTAAACAAAGCTAAAATGAATAAATATTTAACCATATAGTTGACTTCTTAACCAAAAAGTTTAATTTTTAACAAAATGCATACATTTTTTCAAAAGTATGTTAAATTAAGGAATTTTTAACCCAACAGATAAATTTTCCGACAAGGAAATTAAATAAATCTAGTAAGTTAAAATTATATTTAGAAGTTTTGAAAAGATTCGAAAACAACTTCAGAATTGAAAAGAGTTCAAAACATTTGAAACAAAATGTAGAGTTTTAAGGATTTTGAACAAATAATTTAGAAGCTTTCTAAGCATTTTGAAAGGTTTGAAAGGTTTGAAAAGAACAAAAAATTGTTCTGAAAGTTTTTAGGCAATTTTTTTTATTTTGCAGGATTTAAAAAACTTGTAAAAAAATTGGGTTCCAAGATAACATTTGCATTAGTTTCCTGGAGAATTGTTTATTCATATTTTGAAACAAATTTTTAAAAGAATATAGTTAAGTGACATCTTTCCTTCTTTTTTTAGAAATACCGTTAATTAATTGAAAAATTAATATATTTTCAGTTAATTTCTGAACACAAAATAAATACATACTCTCGACCCTAATTCGAATTAATAAATCTTCGATACTATCTTAAGAGAATATTTAAAAAGATTTTATAACCAATTTGGATGTGTAAAATAATATCTTTAGCTTAAAATTGCTTAAAATTATATAATTTGACAAATTTATACTTTTTTGGATTGATTCTTTAATTCAACATTTTGTCTTTATCTTTTTTCGTTATTGATAGACAAATCTTTCCTGGTTAAAAATTCAACTCTTTTTTTAAAAATCATAATTATTTTTTCAAATTAGCATGCTTTGATTGAGGTTTAAGTCAATAAAAAGAAAACAGAAGTGCCAGTAGTAAAGCTTCTTTTATGGTTGAAGATACACCCTTGCTATTAAAAATTGAGTTTTATGGTTCTAATTTTTTTTTTAAATTTAACTCTACAATTTTTGGTTGCAAATTTCCTTTTTTTATTTTTTTTGTTGTAGAAATTTGACTTCCTTGTTAAAAATTCATCATTTCGGTTAAAAATTTGAATATTCTAATTGAAGATTCAATATTTTAGTAGAAAAACTAAACATGTAATTATTCCAATGGAGTATTTCATTATTTTAATTAAAAATTTAGTTGTTTGGTTGAATATAAATTTTATAAACTGAAAATGTAACTAGTCAACTTTTAACTGACAGTTTGTATTTTTTAGTTAAAAATTCATCTTTTTGTCATAAAGTTCTATTGAAAATAATTTTTTTAACTGCAAATTTAAATATTCCATTTGTGGTTAAAAATGGACGAAATAGTGGAATTTTCAGATAAAAAATTTAGTTTTCAACGAAATAATTCATTTTTAAACAAAAGTAAATTGTTTACATTGATATTCAGGTGAATATTCTCAAATTTACTTTAATAAATTTTAGTTTTCTTTCAAAGAAATTTCAATCAGTTTGCAGAATTCCAGTACACATATTCACATCTTGCAATAAAATATGGGGCTATCAGATTTATTTAGTTCGATTCGCGCTTAAAAAATCGCATGTAACTCGTGCTACGCTTGCGTTACTAACAATTCTATACGCACAGCACGAGTTGCGTTAAACGAAAATTTATTTCTATAATAATAGATATTGAAAGTAAAAAAAAAATATCTTAAAACACGTGATGCTGCAATGTCGAACATATATGTGTACTACTGAACTAAGTAGAGAAAGCATATATGTGACTATCAGACTAATATATAAAGTCACGATGTTACGCATCAAAATCAATTGTAGCAGAGTAGGTGTAGTATCTATACACGGAAAAAAATTTGGTAGCACTGCTGCACTGACACTAGTGACGTTGCGCGACCATGTGAAAGCGCAACTGCGA
>JAAAKG020083559.1:1053-16686 GCA_010014905.2 Druon quercuslanigerum | reverse complement strand
GTCCTGCCTCAAAGAAGGAGGCGAGCAGCAGACCGGCCGAGAACCGTGATCGTCGACTAAAACTCAACTCAGATACGTTTGAACATTTTTAATCATATCTCGGGAACCGATGAAGATTTTTTAAGTTTCTTTAGCTCAAATTAAAGATCAAATTTTAGGCTCTATTTTGTATAATTTTCAGACTTTTGCAACAATTTTCCTAAGTCATGCTAAAAGTTGAAGTCGAGGTACAAAATTTTAGAAAATTTAGAATTTTTTTTCAAAACTTATCACGTTCTGTATTCTCTTCAGCAGATAAAAAAATCTGTTTTACATTAATAGACGTAGATTTTTATAGGCTTTTCAACTATTTTTTTAAAAATGCCCAATAATTTTTTTTCGCTGAGTTATCGTGGTTCAAATCCTGCAGTGATTTTTAATAGTGCTTGCGTCAATCGATCTCATAATTCCCGACGGTAGTGTAAATGCAACTGTTTTTGGTAAAAATTTATCTGTTTTGACGGAAAATTCAACTTTGGCGTTAAAATTAAGTTTTTGATTAAAGATTGATTATTTTAGTTAAAAATTATTTTTAATAATCGCTGGGGGATTACACTGACCCTCACAATTTCTACAAAAATTATTTTGTTTGCTTCAAAATTTAAATGTTTTGTTAAATTCTCTGGTTAAATTTGTTTTGTTTACAATTAAACCTAATATTATGTTAAAATCATTTTTAAAATTTAAGATTCCTTAAAATATGTGTCTTTATAGTTAAAAAAATCTTGTTTATTTTAAAGTAATTATTCCTTATTGATGTATACGTAATAGACGATATTGTCTCAATAAATCTAACTATAATTTCATAATTACTCGCCATAATTATTCAAAGTCCCGTTTACTATCTGATAAAGCCAAACCTTATCTACAAAAATAAACTTAACCAAAATTATTTGTCAATGATTCACAATTATTTTTACAGTGCAAGAAGAAAAACATATTTTCTCTTTAAGTAATGGATTTCAGTGGATATTTTTTTCAGCCCTATTATCCCGTTTTACGCTCCCCCAGAAAAGGATTTTCCTTATCGTACAATAAAAAGAGTAATACTTTATAAAAAATATTTAGATCCCTTCTTTTATAATAAAATTTTTTACCTTAGAAGTTCTCTTAAGATTTCTTGAATTTATAGTTTGCAGTTGATTACGAATTTGCAGCAAAATTTCTGTGCGACGACATTTTCAAAAATTGATTGAGTAGTTAAATCAAGTTTTGGAATTTTTTTTAGTATTGTCAATATTTTTAGGTAGAATATATAAATCATAAAAAAATAGTCTCAAACAATTTCAAAATGCATTGCTTTTTTTAATTTTTATTCAAAATGGCTTAATAAAGAACCTGTTCTTTATTTTTACATCTTTAAAAAATGTGCCCAAGCATCATTTTGAAAAAATATTTAGAAGTTTTAAGAACATTTTAAAATGATTTACAATTTGAAAATATTTTAAAAAATGCAAAAATAATATAGATTTTCATGATTAAACAAAATGCGCAAGCTTTTCATGATATTTAAAGAAATTCAAAAGAAATGACATTTTTGTAACATGTAAAAAAAAATAAAATGATTTTTTTAAACTAATATTAAGAAAATATTTAAAACGATTTCGAAACATGATTTAAATTGTTTAAACTAAACTTTAGAATGTTTTAAGGCAATCTTGTTTATTTTAAAGGATTTTCAAAAATTTTATAACAAATTTAAACCGTTTTAAAAGATGTTTCGAATTTTGGAAAAAATGTTTTAAAGTTTCATGTTTTTGAAGGTTTTCTTTTTTCTTGATAAGCAGGCTCTAAATTTTATGAATAAAAAAAGGTTTGAAAATATTATCAGACTTAGAATACGAAAATTTGGAAATTCATCACAATTCATGGAGTAAATTTCGAAAGAAAAAAAACAATTGAAAAAGTGGGTGAAATGAATACGAATCTAAGTTTAATTTAAAAGAATTTTACGCAAATCAAAAATGTTTCACCAGAATGTAACAACATTTTCAAAATAAAATATATAATAAAATAATAAAATATAATGAAACTTTATATTTACTTTTACAATAAAATAATTAAATTAAATAAATATGCAAATTATGGATGACAAATTCAAACGAGTTTTCACTCTTTTTCAGTAGAGCAACTTCTGTTTATTCATTTTTTTCACTACTTGTGCCGTTTCTCAAAAAGTAATTTTTTTTTAAATCCTTTTTTGATAATCTCGTAGGTCAATTGTGAAAATTTTACAGGTAAAAATGGTGACGTACCATAAATTACACTAAATTCCATTTTAAACATTTTCATAAATTTTCGCCAATTTCCGAATATTTATTATAATTTTGGTAATATATAGTAACATTACAGGGGAGTTCTGTAAACTTGACATTATTTGATAAAAAATTCAAATTAAACTTTCTATAAATTTCCGGAAATTTATGAAAATTTTTGGTTGATTGTATCGATTGTAATCAACTGTAATATAAATAATTGTAATTCATTGACAAACAATTTTGTTAGAGTTTATTTTTGTAGATAAGGTTTGGTCTTATATAATAATACATAATACATATTTTAAGAAATAATAAATTTTTTAATGACTTTAACATAACACTAAGTTTAATTGTAAACCAGAGAAATGAATTGTCAACCTAAAAGGTGAGTTAGTCACCAAAAAAATTAATGTTTTCAACCGAATAGCTGCATTTTTAAGTAAAGAAGATAAATTTGTTTTAAATATATAAAACCGTTAAAAGCTTTTTACAACACAAAACACGCTTTTTAACAAAACAGTTAAATTTTAAAGCAAACAAAATAATTTTTAACTTAAATAATTAATCTTCAATCAAAAAATTAATTTTTACCCCAAAGTCGAATTTTTGGCCAAAACAGATTAATTGCCATTAAACAATTAATTTGTATAAAGAAAATCTTAATTAAATGTTGTATTTTTCCTTTTTTTGCACTAATGTTTATGCTCAGAAACGCTGAAAAGTTTATAATAAATTATTTAAAAAAAGTTTTTAATAAATATATAATATATTATTTTTATTTTATTATTATATTATAAATTATTATATTGAGAAAAAAGTTTGGTTATGTGCATTTTATTACACCTGGTCTTGTTTTTCCTAAAACCTCATTTTTTTCTCTATTGTTACTTTTCAATATTTAAGCAAAAACCACGTGAAACTTAATTTCTTTATTTTGAATGTTATTTGTTACAATTACCACATAAAATACACGATACTTTTAAAAATAATAAATAACAAACTTGTAGCTTTTTGTACGGGGGGGGGGGGGCAATTTTGTCTAATAATTTTTTTCTTAGCATGTGACGTTTTCCCACGCTTTTTAATTTTTTTATATTTATTGTTTGTTATATTGGGAATAATACAAAAACTACGCATTCTATCATAAAGTATTTAATAAGAAATTTGTATTTCGTTTTGTGTGTCTATTTATCGTCGATGTCATCGACAAGCTATTTTTGATAAAAATTTAATAAGTTAGAACCTTTTTAAAAATTCATAAGACTTCTTTGATACGCAGGTAATTACCAAACTTATAGAAATTTCAAAATTAAAAAAAAATTAAGTCAAAGCACGCACGATATACAAAAAAAGTCCAGAAAAGAAAAATGCTGCTTTTACAAATCCCTAAAAGATTATCATAACTTTTTTAAATTATAAGAAAAAGATAAAGTTCAAATTTTCATTGCAAAAAAAACAATGAGAAATCAACAATTCTCTTTTGCAGTAAAATTATGCAAGATATGAAAAAACATAAATAAACAGAAAGATTGTAGCAGAAAAAGATACAAAAGAGTAGTATAAGTCACTTTTAAAAGGCTGGGTAGTTTTTGTTTCATTCGAAAAAAATATTACAAATGAAATAAAAATAATAAATATTTGAAATTTTTCCGAAAAAACGACATAATCTAAAAGAAAAACAAATAAACAACAGTTATTCACTCTGAAAAGGATCCATTTATACTAAACCCTGGATTTAGTGCCTGTTTTGCCGCTGCCCTTGGGCCTATATCAAGGGAATTTTAATCTATTTGTTTTCTCCTGTTTTTTATCTCACACAGTGGGGAAAAAATTAATTTGTTGGTTTAAAATACCATACAGCCCACGAATATTGATCGATTTGGACAAAAAAAACAATTGAAAAAAGCTGATAAGATTTCAAATATAGTTATTGAGCCTGATTTAAAAAATAGTCTTTCAATTTTTTGTAAATAAACAATTGTGACGAACAAATAGCCATTTTTTCTATATGATGCTCCCGGTGCTCGTTAAGTACATGAAATTTGTTGAAATCGACTGAGATTCATAGATTTAAATTATTTAAAGACATTTTAATATTACATAATAAGAAAAACAAAATTGTATTAAAAAATTATTTTTTGAAAGAATGCTGTTACGATTTTCCATAATTTTAGGTTTTTTTAAGTTATATTGCAGGAAATTTGAATAAAAAAATATAATGATGAAGAAATTTCTTCCTGAAATTATTATTGTTAATAATAAATAAAGCAAAATAAATAAACAAATGCTATAATCAGCCATTTTTCGACAGAAAAAGTCGTTTTTTTCGATGTCATTTTTTGTAATCAGGAAACTTATGATAATTTAAAAGCAGTTCATAATTTGTGGATTAATAATATGATTTTTAAAAACAAATTTAATAAAAAAATGCACTATTGGGCACTTTTTATACTAATTAGGAATTTTTCTGAAATATCATGAAATTCCTATTAAAAAGACTCACATCGAAAAAGAAAAAGAATTTTTATGTTGATAGATTCCCTAATAATGCACTTGTTTATTATATTTTTTTAAAAGTCATATAAGTTGATTAAATTTTTTTTTAAATTATAAAATTAACCAATAAATTATGAATTTTTTTTCAAATTATCATGAAGTTTCTACTGAAAATATTTTCATAAAAAAATGAATTTTTCATTTGACAAATGCCTTATCGGTACATTTCTTTAATAAATTTGTTAAAAAAATTATAAGATTAATAAAATAATTATTGTGTGAAATTATACTGTGAATTTTTCTGTCTTAAAATGCATGATTATTCAATTTTTCAATTAAATTTGTTTATACTATTAAAAATAATAATTCCAAGCAAAAATGTAACTTAAAAACGCAAAATGATGGAAAATCGTAAAAAAACATTCTTTAGGCAAATAATTTGTTTATAAAAATTTTGTTTTGTTTATTCTATAATATGTAAATATACTCAGCGAATGTAATTCTGTTTAGCTTAGTGGATTTCTATTATTTTCTTGTTATTGACGTGCACCGGAAACGTCAAACAAAATAAATTTCAATTTTTTGATCATATTTGTTTATTTATAAAAGAAACTTAAATCCCCATTTAATTGTCAAGCTCGGCAACTCACTTAGAAATCTTATTAGCTTTTTGTTCCTAATATTTTTTTTGTCCAAATCGGTCAAGATTTGTGGACTGTACGTTATTTTGAACAAAAAAAAAAAAAATTCTCCCAACTTGCGGCGCGGCGTCAATTCTTGGAAGAACTCACTCCGGTGGCATTATTGCCCGGTTTCACTGTGTATTTTATCGATAATTTTTTACGTATTGCGTACTTTTTTTTGATTCGTAAAAAATGAAAAATAAAAATGCAATTTTTGGGCTAAAGACACAATCTATTGACAAGTTAATATATGAGTGATGTATGATGACGTACCATAAATAACCGAAATTACATTTTAAACATTATCATAAATTTCCGCCAATTTTCGAATATTTAATATAATTTGGGTAATTTATGGTAATATTACAGGGGATCTCTGGTAACTTGATATTAATTAATAAAAAATTCAATTTAGACTTTCTATAAATTTCCGGTAATTTCCCGAAATTCAATTTTAAACTTTATATAAATTTCTGTTGAATACCATAAATTGCCAAAAATTCGATTTAAAAGTGCCTATACATTTTAGGCAATTTATTCAACAATTATGTTCAAAATTCAGTTATTTTGTTGAAAATTCAAGTATTTTGATAAAAATTTATCTTTTGTAGTAGAAAATAACTGTTTTTGTTTAAAATAAATTAATAGAAAGAAATTAATTATTGAAAAGAAATTATGTTGCAAATATTACAAGATTAAAATACTCGTATTTAAATATTAATTATCAAGTAAAGTGAAAATAGTTTTTCTATCATTTTAGTAATTAAAATAATATAACTGATGTTATTTTAAATAAAAAACTTAATTTATCATGAAAACTTTAAAAAAATAAAAAAAGCATAATTTTATGGATGTTTTTTGCAATTAAATTTTCCAGAACTTTTGCTCCTTACCAATTTAAAAAACTTGATTGCACTTCAATGAATGACGGCTCATTTTTCGCGAAAAAATTCTCCGCAACTTTACTGTTTCAATTTCGAAAGTAAATTTTTGCATGCCTGAAATCGTTAAAACAATTTTGTTAAAAAAAGCAGTTTTCAATCAAATAATTATATTTAAGACTATTCATTCATTTTCAAAATTTAAAACAGTAGATTTGTGCAGAATGTTTTCCCGAAATAAAGCCGTCATTTTTGAAAATGCTATCATTTTTCAAAAATCGGTAAAAAGCATTTGAAAAAAGTATGGTTAAAATTAAAGTTTTTTTTTGTCAAATTTAAGATTTTTGACAAAAATAAATCATGTTTTTCTATTTGAAATAACATCAGTTATAATATTTTGATTTTTATAATCACAGAAAAAATATTGTTTTCAAGCATCTGACTTTTGGCCCGACAACTACCTTAAAATACAAAATTAGACCATTATTTTTCTTTAAATATCAACAATATTGAAGAAAAGCAATTAAATTTCGCACATAAGAATTTTTCTTTCTGTTAAGAAATTATGTTTTTAAAAATTTAGGTATGAACCTAAAAAAAGTCGAAAACTAAACAGGAAACAATACATTCGAAGAAAAACAACTAGATTTCACATATAATCTATATTTTATTTTTTATTAAAAAAATAAAAAATTCTTTTTCCTAAGAACGAGAAAGGCGGTACAATACATTTTTTTCATAGGGTTTGTTCGAAGGACCAAAAACAAAACCTAATTTGTTCCTAAATTATTTGCAAAAATTTATAAAATATTTTAGTAATATTTCTAAAGTAGTACTACAAATTTTCTTGTGATAAATATAGTTAAAGAATGTGAATAATGAAAAAATATACTTAGCTTACGCTAATTTAAAAAAATTTAATTGAAGTGGCGTCAAAATTTTTTAGAATCAACAAAAAAATAAATCTTCGAAATTAGCCATGAAAAATTGATAAAAATTTTGTTTTTAAACTTTTTGGATCTAAATATGTGTTTTTGCGATTTTTAAATGTGAGGTTGGAATAAACTTATAAAAAATAGTTTAATATTTAAAAAAAAACATTAGCTAAAGTTGAAATTGTTATAATTTCAGATTAAAAAAAGTAATTATGAATTTCAAAACATGAGAACTAAAGAGCCAAAGTAAAGCAAAGAATTTCGAAAAATACCTCAACATCTTGGAACAATTTGTTTCAAAAATTTGGAAAATTGTGTTTGTTTAAAAAATTCTGATAATGATTGAAACACAATTAGATTTGTTATATAACGCGAAAGAAAAATAAACACTTATAGATTTCATAAAGAATTTTAAAGATTTTTAAAATGATATTTATGTTGTAATAATAGTCATGAAAAATTAAAAGAAAAAACAAATTGCAATTATTTGTAAAAAAAATATACAACTGCATGTGGAATAATAAAAATATAAAAATTTTATTTATTAACAATATATTTTAAGTATTATATTATATAAATATATATATATATTAAAAATATTTCACAGAAAATATTTTAATAATTATAAGTACAGCAAACAGGTTACTTCTTTCGAAATATGTTTTGATTAAAAAGTATAAAACATAAATTACAATCGCATGCAAGAAATAATTATGACTAATAACATTGGGAAATAGTGCCTTAAAATTAATATATACGCACAATATCGTTCCGCTTAATATCGCTCCGCTTAACGCTCCTAGGGAAATAGAAGCAATTGTCGAGAATGAGAAGTGCCGCATATACTGGAACTTTATATTCTCGAAAATTGCTTATGTTGTACACTTGAGGCCTGACATAGTTCTCCTCGACTTCGAGAAATGAACCATGTTCGTTATCGAATTTTCGACACCAGCTGACAAACACATCGCAGGCAAGGAGAATGAAAAGAGAGAGAGGTAATAAAAACGTTTAAGGGATTTGTGACGATTGTACCAGAAATATTCTGTTAAATAAATTATCCTTATCATCAACGCTCTTGGAGGGAGCAGGATTTTACTATATAATAGCAAGAAACGCATCCCTGTGTGTGAACAATATGCTAAAATGCTTGTGCGTAAAATGCAGAAGGCGGTCGTCCTTGGGTCGCACCGTGTCCTGAGGACACACGAGACTTTTTCCGGATCGTCGTAATGATTCCGTCACAGACTGTATAGTACCTGTTAACACCCTGATGTGAAAAAAGCACATGATATTTAAAAAATGAAATTACAGTAAAATATTAGTCTGCGATATGAATATTGAAAAACTTTGATGTATAAAGAAGATTTTTAAGGGGAAGCCAAATGACCAAAAAGTACTTTTCAAGGGCATGTGAAACTTATCCGGTTCCTGCTTTATCGACATTTTTTTGTGGGTCATGCCAATTCTACAATAGATAAGATATCAACCTGAAAGTTTGGAACAATATAAAAAAGAAAGTAAGGAACGCCTAATATTACAAGCAAAATATTTTTAAAAAATTTTTTTGGCACGTGCTTGATTTCAGCCCTTTGAAACAAATATAAATCAAGACTACCGCTAAGTTTAACTCCCTAGGGAGTAAAAAGTGACCTGAGAGGTGAAGAATGAAAAGTATAAAAGTGAAATAAGAGCTTTGGGGAAATTTTGGTAAAAGATATTAGAATTTTTCGGTTATTTATGGAAAGTTACCATATTTACTTGTAAAATTACCATAAATGACAAAATTTTTAAAGAAATTTCGGGAAATTTATAGACTTTCTAAATTGAATTTTGGAGCAATTTATAGTAAGTTACCATACTTAACTTTAAAGTTACCATAAATGAAGGGAAATTTCCAGTTATTTTCGGAAATTTATATACATTTTCCATTTTCTTTCGAGCAATTTATGGTAATTTTTGGTAAATTGTGGTAATGTTACAATTAACTTCTGGTAACTTACAATAAACTGGAAAAAATAAATTTAAAATGTTCATAAATTCCAGAAAATTTATAAAAAATTTCGGATATTCATGGTAATTTTATAGGTAAATATGGTAACTTATAACAACTTACCAAAAATTCCATTTCAAACATGTTTATACATTTCCAAAAATGATTTTTTTTCTCTTGATATTTATGGTAATGTTACAGGTAATTATGGGAATTTCACGAGTGATTATAGTAGCTTACCGTAAATTACAGAAAATTATAATATTACAGTAATATTACAGGTTACTTCAAATAAATATCCCAAAATTAAATTTTAAAGATTTGTACAAATGTCCGGTTATTTATGTCATTTATTCGGTCAATTGTGGCGATGGTACAAGTAAACATGGTAACTTACCATAAATTACCCAAAATTCAATTAAAATTTTTTTTTTAAATCTTCTGGAATTTATGAAGTCTTTAGGTAATTTATTGTTATATTGCAGGTGAATTCTGGTAAATTACCATAAGTTTCCCAAAAATAAATTAAAAAATTTCTATAAAATTCCGGAAATGTATGGAAATTTTTGGTCATTTCTGGTAACTTTAAAGGCATTTATGGTAACTTACCACAGATAACTTGAAGTTCTATTTTTATAAATTATCTAAATTTTTTTATAATTTATTGCAATGTGGTATTTATTGAATGTTTCTGTCAATTCTCGAAATTTCATGGGTAAATATAGCAAATTATCATGAATTACCCAAATTTCCATTTGAAACATTGTTATAAATTTCGAAAAAATTAATTAATTTTGCTCGAAATGTATGGCAATGTTACAGATAATTCACGGTAACTTAACAAAAAATTGCTGAAAATTTAAATCAAAATATCTATAAATTTCTAGATATTTATGGCAATTTTCTGTCATTTATGGTAAAATTACTGCTCATTATGGTAACCTCCCATAAATGACCCAAAGTTCAATTTTAAATATTCTTATAAATTTCCAGAATTTTTTTTGTAATTTATGGTAATACTAGAGGTAGTATGCGGTAACTTATTATAAATTACTTATAATTCAATTCAAAAATTACTACAAATTTCCAGAAATCTATGCAAATTTTCTCTCATTTGTAGCGATTGTACAGTTAAATATTTAAGCTTACCATAAATTATCCAAAATTAATCTTTAAACATTTTTATACATCGCCGAAAATTTCTGAAATTTATCAGTAATTTATAGTAATATTACAGGTAATTTATGGCAAACTAGTAGTAAAAGTTCCTTTCTTCCTTTTTTGTATTATTTCAAACGTTCATGTTGATATCTTAATCGACAGCGACTAACAATAAGGTTCTATCTCAGCGATCCGATCAACAAGGTTCTATCTTTATCAAAATTCAAAAAGGTACTATCTCGTCGGCCAATTCAAAAAGGTTCCATCTCGGCGCCCGATTGAAAAGTTTCTATCTCAGAATTTTGTTTTTGTTATGATGCTCTTGTAAATTATTGTATATTTATTATAGCCTCCTATGTAAATTAATTCGACTCCACGTGCTCGCCTTCTGTAAATTTTCCAGTTAAATTATGCAAATATATTTTCTATAAGGTCCTTAAATCATAAATTACTCGAAAGTTGTATTTCAATTAAAAGGTTATTCCGACGGCTCAGATAGAACCTTGTTGCACGGAACGCTAAGTTAGAACCTTGTTGCATGGAACGCTGAGATAGAACCTTTTTGCTTTGATCGCTGAGATAGAACCTTATTGTTAGCGGCCGTCGTTATCTATTGTAGAATTAGTATGACTCAGAAAAAAATGTCGATAGAGCAGGAACCGTATAAGTCTCATATGACCTTCAGGTCTACTTTTGGCTTCCCCTTAAAAATCTTCTTTATACTTCAGGGTGTTAACAGGAACTAAGGTGAATATTTCGAAAGGCTGTTTTTACTTCCTGCTCATTATATAGTATATGCTCAATATAAATAAATAAATATATATACATGTGTGTGTGTGTGTGCGCGCGTGTGATTCTGTGTGTGTGTATGTATAAGCATATGTATATGTTTATAAATATAGCAGCTATTCTTTTCTATAATTCTCAGTCGCCGTCCTCGAAATGTATCTAAAAGATATGAAGATCGCTGGCTGTATTCTAATTATTACCTCTGCAATTACCGTGGATTTTGCTGGTAAGTGAAATTAGGGTTTCCAGCTAAGTAAACTTTTTTAGATCTCGAAATTTTTTTTTAATAAAGGGTTTTGACTTTGTCCTGGTATTTTTCTGGTTTTATAAAAATTAAATCTTTTTCTGGAAAAAACGAAAAAATCACTAAGTTTGAGCATCTGAAATTGTTAAAATAATTTTTATCAACGTAGTCCGAAATTTTTTTGAATCTATAAAAAAATCATTAATTTTTTTTTACATTTATATTTAGAGGTTCTGCAAGACCCAAGAAATTTAATATATATTTTCCATAAGAAAAAATTCTTTTTTATTTGTAAATTTTATTTACAATCTTCAATGAAATCTTCGTAGAATATGAACAGTAAGTTATTTTAAATTTCACCTCTATAACTCTGTTTTATAGGGTCCTAAAAAACCCATAAGGGAAAAATGGGATTTTGAGAGTTTTTGTACTGGTTATGATTTTTTTTTAATTTTTATAAAATATGATATAAAGCTTTATACTGATAAATGTGCGTTTATATAATTTTTTAAAACAATTTATTACTCTTTTTAACAATTTTCTTTTACATAAAAAAAGAAGCTGCATTTAAAAAAAAAGTTATTTTCAAACTTTAATAACAGTGAGGAAATAATGATGTAAAGCACATAAAAATTATTGTTTAAACATTTTGTCGTCATGTGCAATAATATCGTGTTTAAAAAATGCTAAGAAGTTGCAAGTTTTTTTCTGAAATGTTCATAATTTTATTCACTTTTAACTCAGAACAAGGTAATAATTAATTCGATTTAACCAGCCTAATTGTTTAAACAAATTATTCTAGAATAGTGAGGTATTTTACCAAATTTTTTTTTTTGGCTTTTCAGTTTTCATTTTTTTATTTATGAGTACTTTTTTAAGCTGAAATTATAACCATTTCATTTTTAGCTAATTTTTTTTTTAATGTTAAACTATTTTGTTGAAAGCTTATTCTTTTGTTAAAAATTATTTTTATAACTCGAATTGTAACTTTTCTATTTTTTGTTAAAACATTATTATAATAAAAATTTAAATCATAACCTGACTTTACGTAAAAAGTGGGCAAAAAGTGGCAAATTTTAAAAGTAACTGTATTTTTCGAGAACTATTCTAAAAGCAAATTGATAAAAACAATAATAAATTATATTAAAATCGTATAAAAATCTAACTTCGAAAAATGGCAAAAAAAACATAATTATATCCAAAAATTTTTCATGCACTTATGAGTTCTTTTTTGGGGCCATGTAAAACAGACTCATAGGGGGGGGGAGGTGTTTAAAATAAAAATTTTAATAATTTTTTATGAAACAGCATTTTTCTAGAACTGTTCTAAAAATAAATTATTAAAAATATTAATAAATTATTATAAAAATAATAAAAAAAATAAATACAATAATAAATTTTTTAAATTTATTTAATAAAAATAAAATATCGAGTATACGTGAAATGTAGTTGTGTTTCTGTTAATGAATTGTTTTCTGTATAGTTTTTGACTTTTTTGGGGTTCTTATCAAAGTTTTTAAAAACACAATTTTTTAACAGAAAAAAATGTTCTTTTTGCAATTTAATTGATTTTCTCGAATATTGTGTATATTAAAATTTTTTTTTTAATTTTGTTAATAGTTGATCTGTGATTATAAAAATCCAAATATTATGACTGATGTGACTTTAAACAAAAAACTTAATTTTTTTTGTGAAAAATGTTAAAATTAATACAAAAGAACATCAATTTTAACCATATTTTTCAAACGTTGAGAATTTTTTTACGAAAAATAAGCAGTCATTCATTAAAGTCCAATAATTTATTTTTAATTAGTAAGTAGCGAAGGTCCTAAATAATTAAATTGCAAAAAATATGGTTAAAATTATTTTTTTTTGTGTTTTTTGAAAGTTTTCATAAAAAATAGTTTCACATTTTCTATAACAGCATTTCAGACAAAAATTAAAAATTTTAAAATTTATTAATTTATTTTAAAGAAAAGCAGGTCTTTTCTACAACAAAAGATAAATTTTTAACAAAATATTTAAATTTTGCACATAATTGTTGAATTTTTAATAAAAAAAAAAGTTTGAAAAATTGGTTACATATATTATATATTAAATAAAAAAGATCACATATACACAATAAAAAATAATTTTAAAACAAAAATGACAAATTTTAAACAAATAAAGATTTTTATCTCAAGAAGGAAGTAAAATTTTATCTAAATTATTAAAACTTTATACAAAAAGACAAAGTTTCTCTGAAAAAATTGAATTTTTAGATCAAAATGTGATTTTTCCACACAAAATTTTATTTTTTAAGAAACTGTTGCATTTTTACCCAAAAAACATGATATTTTACACAAAGAAAATTCATGTTTTACTAAGAAAGGCGAATTTTTAAATAAAAAAGATTAATCTTAAAAATTGGAAACGTTACATATTCAGTTCAAAAATTATTCTTAAACCAAAAAGAAAGGCTTTTGGCCTGAAAAGTAAAATTTTCAACCAAACACATAATCCTGTAATCAAAAAAGTAAATTTTCAACAATCTAGTTTCAATTTTACTTAAGTATTTGAATTTTCAATTAAAACAAATAATTTTCAACACGATAGTGTTAACGAAGTAATTCAAAAAATATTTTCAAACAAAATAATTGAACACTGAACAAAAAAAGAAGAATTGACGACCCAAAAGTTGGATTTTCATTTTTTTTAAATATATTTATTTCTACTAAAACAGATGAATTTTGAAGCACAATGATAAATTTAAAAATAACATTTGAATTTTCTGTGAAAAAGATTTTATTGGACTTTTTTAAAATCAAAATATGAATTTTTTAACGGGAAATAAGTTTTTACAAACAAATCTGAACTTTTCAATAAAAAAAGACGAATTATTAATAAGAAAAAAACTTTTTAATCAAATTGTTAAAGTCAATACCAAATATTTGCACTCTTATCCAAAAAGGATGAAATTTATACTAAGACAGGTCAATTTAAATTTTTTAAAATTTTTAATAGTTTTAGTTTCATTAAAAAAAATTCCAGATGAATTTTCAAGATCAAAATATGCATTTTTTAACCAAAAATAAGTTTCTACGAAAAAAAATTGAATTTTTCTGTAAAAAGAAAATGGATTTTCAACAAAATGGTTAAATTATCCACCAAATAGTTACATTTTTATCACAAAAAGATGAAATTTCTCCTAAGACAGATGCATTTTTATAAAAAATTTTGGTTGTTTAATATTTAAATTTTTATCATAAAAAGCTTCCAGTTTACTTTTCAAGATTATTTACTAACTATTTGTATTTCATATTTTATTTAAGAAAGATGGAATGTGTACTGAAACAGGTGAATTTTTAATACAAAATGACCAATTTTTTTTTTTAATTTGAACTTTCATCCAGAAAAAATTTCACTTGATTTTTCAATATTAAAATATACATTTTAAACAACAACTAAATTTTCTACGAAATAATTAAATTTTTGAGTAAATAGCAGAATTTTGAACTAAAACTATGACTTTTTAAACAAAGGTTGAACTGTCAACCAAATGGTTGCATTTTTATCCAAGAAAAATGAAAATTTCATTAAAACAGGTGAATTTTAAATCAAAAAGATAATTCAAAAAAGAATAGCTCAAATTTCAACCAAACAGGTTTCCATTGACTTTTCTATAGAAAAATAGGAATTTTAAACAAAAAGGTAATTTTATAGGAAATAGTTGCATTTTCAACAAAACAAGTACATTTTTATTTTAAAAAAGGCAATATTTCTAGTGCAAAAGGTAGACTTTTAAATTAAAAAGAGAAATTTTCAAATAAAATAGTTTTCATCCAAAAAAGATTTCAGTTAAATCAGTTAAAACAAAATACGATTTTTAAACAAAAGGTTAACGTTCTGCGAAAAGAGCTGAATTTTAAACCCAAAAAGACAAATTTTTAACCAAAAAGTGAAAATATGAAAAAAGGATGTCTTTTTACATTTTTTTTTAATTTTCAACCAAATAATAAAATTTATAACTAAAAAGATAAACTTCAGATGAAAGTTTTTTGCAAATTAAAAAAATTTTCCTATTTAAGTCAAATCCCCCCCCCCCCCCCCCCCCCCCCCCACCCCACCAACCAACTACTCCAACCCCCCCCCCCCCCCCCACCCTAATTCCCACC
>JAAAKG020083548.1:0-16686 GCA_010014905.2 Druon quercuslanigerum | reverse complement strand
AAAAAAAGAATTTAGTAATGTTTTTTCATTGCAACGTTCTTCTATATAAAATAAAAAATTAACGACAAAAAAAAATTTCTCGACTACATTGATATTGCTTTCTTATTATTTGTACTTCGCTAAAATAAAACAATTTTTTAGGATTACTGCAAGATTTATCAATAGTTATTAATAAAACTAAATCAATTTTAAACTTAAAATTAAGTAATTTTATAATTACACATCTGAGATATTAATCAAAGAATAACTACAAGATATCATGTACTTTTCACAGAATTAATAAAACTCACTGATGAGGGCCACCATTGTGTGCCGAAATGTTTGAAACAACTTAATTAGTTTCAATTCACCTGACCCTAAAGCCAACAACTTACATCAACTATTTCTACAAAATTTATTATTGAGGGTCAGTATAATCCCCCAGCGATTAGTACTTTTTAATATTCTTACAAAAAATTGAATGTTAAATAATTTGTTGTTAAAAAAATGCTTATTATCATAAAAAATGGCGAGGAAAACTCTATCAAAACTAAAGTAAACATCAACTTTATATTAATTTTAAAACATTACAACCGAAAGTACAATTAATTCGGAACAGCTGGTTTCCCTGACACAGAATGGGAATAGTGAGAATCCTAAGCTTTTTTTTGAAACAAAAAAAAAAGGATCGAAGTTCAAAAAAATATAGTTTTACGTTTATTTTGGAAAAACACAATTTTGAAAAGAAAAACAAAAAGTTTTACCACATCGCCACCGTTAAATATTTACAAAATATCACAAAAACTTTTCCCCATAAACTACCATCCAATCAGCCCCTTTTAAGCCTGTACTAAAAATGAGCATTGTTAAAAATGATTTATATTTATAAAATCAAGGAAAATATTCCCATTCTTAACTGTAAGCAATTTTGTAACAGAACTGAAGAGTAACATTAGAAAAAAATATTTCTGGTAGATGTTATTTATGCAACAATAATTATTCAGGATTGTATGCTTTTGCTTTCTCTTCAGGTAAAAGTTGCACTTCTTATTTAATCCTATTGTTGTGGTGCTAATTTTATTTCTTGAAAGAATATCTAGATATAGTTTTGGTAAGTTTTTATTTAAAAATTTCATTTTAGAAAAATATTGTTTATCAAATTAACAATTGTATAATTCCTAAATATATCCTTTTTAATAAAAACGTACCAAAGAGATTTGTTGAGAAACTTGTAAGGAATAAAATTAGCCCTTTAACATTAAGAATGAATAAGAATTCCAACTCTTACTTACAGAGAAAAAAAAACACAAAACTCTGAATAACAAATATTTAACAATGCTCTTATTTGAATTGAGATGACTTTAGTACTTCCTTTAAAGCTCGTCTTCAAAAACATGAGAGATGATGAAAAAAATAGAAAAAGAAGCTGGCGTTAAAATTTTTGATTTTTATACATCAATAAATTTAATTCGTTTTGGTTTTACATTAATCTCTAATTCATCTGGAGGATTTTATGTGTGGAAATATCGTAGAGAATTGTAGGATGATGAAATGAAGAAGATAAAGTGGCGATATGTCTTATCTAGGAATAGAGCACTTGAATGATAAAAATAAAAAAAGAAGATAATAAAAAAGATGAAAACAACACCGATTAGCGGGTAATCCGGATATAACTAGTTTATCATAAAAGTTTTACTATTGTTTACAAATTATTCATTAGGAAAAGTTTTAAAAAGACAAATGTTACTTTCGGATAGAATATTTATTTTCAGGGTTATTTTCAGACAGTCTAAAGGCTGCAAAGTATTATTTTTATTCGCTTTCTCTGAGGGAACATGAAACCTATAGATAACCTAGGTAATTTTTAATGTATATCTTTAACCTTGGTGGATATTTTGCGAGGCTTTTTCTGTCGTGCGATAAAAATAGAACCTATTTGTTTACCGCAATTTTCTCCCTTGGTTCGAAATAAACGCCACTCACAATGTTAAAGATGAATGTGCAGTTTAGCGAGGGGGACATTATAGGACGAGCGAACAAGTGCAATTTAGTCTCTCAAGCGGAGTGAGTTTACACTGTTACACCCTGTCTATTTATAGACAACCGCTCGATATGAGATGATGTATCGACGATATTTTTAGTTTCATACCTCGTTTTCTGTCTTTTGTACCCAACCATCTTGATCGATATTAGTTGAAAAATCGAACTCAATGAACACTCACCTGAAACAAACAAAACAGTTAATTATAAAAGTGTTTAATCATAAAGCAGGGTGTCTAGTGATAAGGAAATTTTAAATTCCCGAATCTTTTCCCGACCACGATATTTTCCTGAACAATTTAAAGATGCCTTTGCAATTTGTACCCAAACCAACGTACTCTCTAAAGTAGAAAATTCTACTATTTGGTCTAAAGTTGAACAACTTTGTTAAAAATTCATTTTTTTAGTGAAAGGTTCATCATTTTCGTTAAAAATTCATTTATTAATTTCGTCGAAAATTAATTTTCGTAGCCTAAACATTAAACTATTCCATTTTTTGGTGTAAAAGTTACTTTTTTTAAGTTGAAAATGCAACTATTTCGTTGAAAATCCAAAAAATTTTTTGTAGAAACGTCCTTTTTATGGCTTCAAATTCTTTAATTTGTTATCAAGTTTTTTTAATGAAAAATCTTTTTCGGCTGAAAACTGAACTCTTGTAGAAAATTATTCTTTTTCGACTTAACAATTCATCGATTCTTATAGGAAATTTAATTGCTCATATGCTTTCTCTACTCGAAAAAGTTGTAGCTTTTACCGTTTTTGAAGTAAACCTGAAAACCTCGTTTATTAGAAAAACATTTTTTTAGAACTTTTTTACTTCTACTCGCCTTAATTCAGCCAATAATTGGAGTCACTTTTTATAACATACATAGAAAGTATTCTTTATGACTGTCATGATTTGGAAGAACACCGTTAACTGCATTTCGGATTAGTCCCTTGAGCCGCCAACCGTTAACTACGTCCAGGTGACTTATCCGATTTACAGTTAACGATGTTCTTCTAAATCACGATAGATGACGTTTAATGATTGGCAGAGTAAATAACTAATTAACATGTTTGATTTAATACAAGTTCCTAAGATACAACAGTGAGTTTAAAAACATCGAGAGCGAAAAAAGAAAACATGACTATACAGTTATGCACAACATAATATTTGTGTGTGTAGTTTTTTTATTCTACTCTTTCTTATAACCCTATATGCCTTGTCAGTCAAAAACGACTTCAAAGCAATACAATTTACAATCCACAATTTAGTTCATTTAATTCCGACAGTAAATATACTTCGTCTCGAGTGTAGAAAACATATTCATATCTTTCTGAATAACTTTGAAGTGATGAATCCGTTATTTATGCAATGTCTCAAATAAAATGTATAGGGGAGATCACTCTACAGTAGATAACGATCCTGCAGTAGATAAACATTAATTATCAGCACAAATGTAAGTAAAAGAATAATTTATTCTAATTTTAATACATTACCACGCATCATGTCTTAACTATTAATTACGTTAAATTAATTATTTTGCATACATTTGTCAAAAGATTCCAAGAATTGGCTGAATTAAAGCAAGTTGAGGTCAAAAGAGGCAAAACAAATTGTTTTCTAAAGAACGGGATTTTAGAGTTTACTTCAAAAACATAAAAAAATTTACAACTTTTTTATCCAGGGAAATATATACATAATTAAAATTCGAAACTAGTTTGGAAGTCTCCATCAGGGGACAACGCTATTCAGCGAGAAAAGTTTATAGGCATTTAGAGAATCCGACCCATTTTTTTATTCAGTAAAATCTAAATAAAATCGAAAATAGCTAAAAGTTGAATAGTTAACTAGCAGTAAATTCACGGGGCGAAACGCTTGTTTACGCCTGCATTTTTATTTCTTAACATTATACATGTGTATAAACAATTTAAAAATCCATTACTGAACAAATTTTTAATTATCATGTTAAAAAAAAACAATTTTAGATGAGATAAAAATTTGAAAAGAGGACAATATTTTAAAAAGAATAAAAAGGAATTAAAGTTGTATTTAAGATTAAAGCGTTTAAAATAAAAAAATTCAAATATAGAGTTCAAAATTGAAAAATGTTTAACAAAAATTTTGAAAATTGTACAAATATAATAGAAAGTAGTTGAAATTGAATAATTTCTAATTTAAAGCGTTTAAAATTGAACAATTTCATTTTCTATTGGTTAATCTCGGTTTCGAAAGATTTCAGATTAAAATTTAGAAAATAGGACCATTTCAAAACGTTACAAAATAAATATTTCCAGATAAGAATTTTCGAAATTTTATAATTTTAAATTCAAAGGAATTGAAAGTTAAAAATTCTGATGTTCTAGAACTTTTATTTGTTATTAATTAATTAAAATACCGCTGAATAGGATACTATGGGTGTATTTATTTGTGCTGATGTTGATGTACAAAAACGTGGGAGATTATAGGGTGGGATTTAAAAATTAGATAGTCAAAAATTATTGTATGTATGCGTATATAAAGTTGTTCGACCTAAGTTAAACTTAGGCAAAGTGTTGTGCTGTTGGATAGTAGTTTATAGTGGAAAAATCATGTAATTCGGATAATTACTTACCAAGGGGGAGGGGTTGAAATTTTTGGGATTTTTGTGGATATCGTCTTTTTCGGCTATTTTTAACTCTTCTAATAGCTATGACACAAATGTCGTCTAGTATAGTTTCGATATGATGATTTCATTACTTTCAACATCATGAACGTTTTCATCCGCAAGAACATCATTATGAGGCTGATTGGTGTCATCTAACTTTAAAGCTGGTATATCTTAAGTTGACTGAGTTCTTTCCAACACAAAGCACTAATTTTTAGTTTTTCAAATAGTGTAGGAAATTGCGATCGTAATCCTTCAGAGATACGTCGTGTATTTAGCGTCTTGTAATGATTCTTCCAGAAAGAATTGATGCATTTGTTAGATCAATTTATTTGATTACGTTCACCTTTTTTAGGGGTAATAGCCAGTAACAAAATGGGTTGAAAAAAGCATAGGGTGGGTATGGTAGCTGAAGTACGAAAACTGTTTTTCTAAAATCATTTTTTATCTTAAAATTAATTTTTTAGTATCATAAGTTGAGAAATCCAAGCTATAATAAAAGCCGAATATATGGCGATATTTTTGTGCCGTGGCTATTGCTCAACTTTCGACAATATAATTAAAAACATCATATAACTAACCTACAAAGTGACACCCTTTTGAAATCGCACTTCTTAATAAAATATAAGGATTGATTAATGCTGGTCTTATACCATAGATTTTTGTTTTAACTTTTAAGAATTTTTAAAGATTTATAATCTAGTGGGTAAAATTTGAAACTCATATCAATGATGACCGCAGTCTACATTTGTTTCGTATTATAATATGACGGGAAACAAATGTAAAACAAGTGACTTCCGAAAATACATATACGTTGATTTTTTAAGCATGCGTCTGATTAAAATATTTTTTATTTATCAAGAAATTTCATGTGACGAAAGCTCATTTACACGAGCATATACTATTATTATTTTTCGTAAAAGCCATAAAAGTAAGGTGGAACACGTGCTACGGGCAGGGCTTTGGAGCCATCGTCATGAGCGCACCGGAGCACTCAACGCTTATTTTCATAAATTAAACTTTTTAATCCCACTTTCTAATCTACATGGTCCTGTAAGAAAAAACCTAAGCTTTCTTTGAAGACTAAAAAAAGCAAAAAAACGTGCCTCACTTCCAAAAAAAGTCAAATTTATTTTTGACTATCATTTTTGAAGGTCAAATATTTATTTTTGAAAAAATGCGTAGGGCCAATCGAAAGGACGTAAAAAGTCGTGTCGAAACGATACTAGACAAAATTTTTGTCATGGCTATTAGAAGAGTTAAAAAGCACTCTATAATAATCTGAATGACCAAAATTTTCCCTCATATACTACTATCCAATAGCACAACACTTTGCCTACGTTTAACTTAGATCTGACAACTTTGACTTTTTGAGTGGGTAACTTGAGAAATAACGCCCCATATAGATTAAATTTTGTTCACATATTGTAATAAAAAAATCAAATCGGTGCTGTTTTCCTCTTTTTAATATATTCTTTTATTAATTTTTATCATTGAAGTTCTCTATTCCTAGATAAGACATAACGTCACTTTATCTTCTTTATTTCGTCCCTCAATCAAATAAATCTGATTCACTTTCAATATGTTCAGGGTTATAATTCTGTCTTACCGTAAATCTAATTTTTTCAATCAGATATATTATCAAAAGGCCAATCAATGTGTTTCTGTTATAAAAATTTGCACTTATAAACAAGGTAGATAATTTCATTTGAAAATTTAAAAACGGTATGAGTAGGTTATGGAAGTTCATGAAAGGTTCTTGAATAAGCAATTTGACGCGTCTCGAAGCCACGAACAAATACATCTGGTATAGTAAACGGAAAAAGTACACTGTAAGGTGTACAATTTCGAATAGTAAAGCCGCGGTTCAAAGCGTACCCACTGTGAAATGAACAGTTTTAACAGTATTGAATGCAGTGTGCACCAGTAATCTGAAAGTATACTAGTCGAAATGTCATTTGTAGCAATATAGAAAACCGCTACTACAGTTTGACATTGTAGAGTGGAATATCACTGGTACACGCTGTTTAACTTACTGCTCCACATTGTAAGGTTTCACTCACAAGTTCGTAGACGTTACGTTTTCCCATTGTGAATTAAAAATGATGAATTACAGTTTAAAACCTGTAAGCTATCCCCTTTCATACTGCCATGGGTAGTGGGATACACATAGTGGGTAGTGGGTAGATGGTACACTTTGAAATAGTAATCCGGTATATCAATATAGGGCCACATCCTGCACCAATTTTGCAGTGTGAAATTGTAAAATCTCCTTTTTCGTACTGTGTCAAGTCCTAACTGAGATTGTTGAAGGTACAGTGTGAACCGGGGAAATAAATGTTACTGGGCGAGATTATAATGTCTCCACTTTCAAACAGTCTTATTCGTTGAGCGAGATTTCTTTTGTTTTTACAATATTAAGTTTATTGTTATAATTACTTATAAAATAATCTTTTTTTCTAATTAAAACTAAAAGATATATTTAGATTATAATAAACTTTATATATGCGGTACTAAGGAAAATCTTACGTAAGTGGCAGTGTCGTTTAGGTCGAATTTAAAATTTTTAGTTATGAGAAAATAGACCATAATCACAAAGTCAATCACGAAGTTCTTCCTTAGTACGGGAGATATTTATTATTACGGCAGAGATCAATAAATACACTTCAAGTTTTAATAAGGTAATATATAAGGGTCCCAATTATTTCTCTTTAGGCATAAAATCTAAAGCAAATTAATACTCCCAAAATAATATTAATTTAAAAAATCCAATAATATTACATAATTCCAAAATGCATATTTGCAATCTCTTTAAATTAGAATTGGTATAAAAAAACTGATTGAAAGTCAAATTAGTCCGTCACTATCACTAATTAGTTAACAGTGAGTAACTCTTAGTGAAACTTCAGTTCAATTTCCGTTTTAGGTTATGGCATTAAACTAAAAATAAAATATGTACATTACTTTGTCTAATTTTTTGTCTGATTCTAATTGATTTTTTTTTAATTATATGAAAAATATTTTAGAATAAATAAGAAGCGGAAAGGAATTTTTATAAATTCATTTTTGAGAAATTGAAACAGAAGTAAGTTTACAAAGCAAAATTTCTATGGATCTCTATCACTTACATGCGAAAATATTTTCGAACGAAAAGAAATATTACTTAAATCTCATTTTAAAATATTTTATTTTTTAACAGATATAGCTGATAAAAAAGAAGATAATTTATGAACTTTGTATTAACTTACAAAACTGATCGAAATTAGATCATTTCTTAACAAACTTTTTTGGCATTCAACTGCAAATTACAATTTCAGAAAGTTTACAATAACCAATTTTTTTTTGCATTTTTATAAACTTTAGAAAAGTTGAAAATTAAAGATCAACATGAATGGGGAAAAATGGATAATTTTGGGATAAACCATTTAAAGGAAAACCACAAACGTTGTATACTCTCACCTTAAAGCAATATTACAAAAGTTGTATTTAATAAGAGCAAAATTACGTCCTGGTCAAATTATAATGTCATTAGAAGTGTTGAATTAAATTATATTTAATTTTAAGAATGATCCAAACTTTTTTTTCTTCTAGTAATAAGTTAAATACACCCAGAAAAAAGGTTCTCTGATTTAAAAAAAAACTTTCTTTTAATTAAAGAAAAATATTCATCGGCAAATCCTATAAGAAATTACTTACAGTACAAGCCGATTAAAGTCCTAAAACCAAAAATATGAATTTTGTACAAAAATGTGGAATTTTCAACTCACAAATATGATTTTTGAACGAAAAAGGTTATTTTCTGCCGAAAAGTTTAATATTTTAAAAAATATTGGACTTTTTAACTTTGAAACTTTAGGAGTAGAAAAAAGAGAAAAATGAATGCAATACCTTCTTTTATAACTAACAAAATGGATTTTTTGGGCTCCAATTACGATTCATGTTTATATGTATGTTTAAATTTATGTTAGAGAAAAATATTTATCTTACTCATAATATCAGTCTTCCAACACTTACAAAACTCACAAAAAGTAAACGTGTACTGAACTTTCGACGCGAATATAAAGTAATAAATTCAAAGTAAATTCACATTAAATTGAATATTCTTAACAATAAAAATAATCAAATGAGATAGTTATAATATAAAATTTAAATGACACATGTAAAAAAAATTCGACGTTGAAGTAAGAAAATCAAATCTCACTTGGGGCAACGCCAATTTTTGTCCCGGCACTGGTCGTTTCTCACAAGCGATACAAATTTTTCTGGTTAGTATATAAGGACCATTTCGACTGATATACCCAGCCTGCGATATTATGCGTTAGATAAGTGAAGAATACGTTTCTCGTGTGTTAACTACGTGAACTTTGTCATGTAACTGGCTCAAGGTGTTCAATCCTGAACAATTTTTATATTTGCAAGAATTTTATACGAAAGGGAAAACTTTTACTCTTCGTATGGTATTTTAAAGAAGCACGTTTCTGTAAGGATTTTAATATCAACAAAATGTTAACCATTGCAATTTCATTGTTTATTTTTATTTACAACAGGACCGACTTAGACTTAAGATGATTTTGGAAACCTTCACCACTTTAATCCGTCTCGTTACACGTAGGTGTCTATATTTTTTATAATATTATATGTTTTGAACAACCTTTGAACAACCAGGCGACCCTGGACCTTGGGCCGTTAGATACCGATTGGAACTAAAGGGCCGATTCTACGCGGGAACCGAAACAGGCAACCGGAAATCTCCGAAAGTAACCGAATGCGGCTTCGTGCCAAATTTACATGGCCCAGAGACATTCGGCCTGTGTTATTGTTAGACAGATTTTCATTATCTCTCCTCAAGAGAATATCTCTCTCACAGCTGACCGATGCAGATCGTTGCACCGAGTCAGCATAACTCTGTCACAATGTAAACTTTTAGTGTAATTAATCCTCCATTCCAAGTCATGTAAATACAGTCCACTAATCAAATAAACCTTTCATATTTTTCATTTTAAATGTGTGCCGATTCTTTTATTAATTCCAAAAATTAGAATTGACACCTAACACGAGGTATATGCCTCGCAGGGCAAAACTGTGACTTTTTCTTGTTAATGCGAGAGATTTCTAATGTGAAACAATAATTTTTGCTCCTAGAAGGAGCAAGGGTTACTGGGCAAAAGTGTAACCACTACTCTTGCAAGAAACGCAGTGTACAATGCGAGCTGTATCTAGCGCTCGCTACAAAGTAGGGACTACTGGGTGACATTGTTAAGTTATCACTCATCTCCATTCGATTTTGATCCGGATTTACAATTTCACAGAGTATATCTTACACTTTGATGCAGTGAGGTTCACAAATTTCTCCCAAAGTGTAAGAATTACTATGGTTGCACGAAAGGCTCCGTCACTGCGCCACAGAGTAATATGTCATCACTTTTCCAAGCATATCTTACAGCGTACTTTTTTCCGTGTATTGTAGTATTCTTAATATCAACAAAGTTTTCCTTATATCAACAGAATAAACCACTTTTTTGAAATTTCATAAATCTTTTCTTGTAGGCCATAAAAGGTTCCACAACAGGTCGATCGATGTACTTCGAAAACGCGAACAAATACATTAGATATAATATAATTGTATTTTGCACATCAAAAAAGTTTTTTTCATATCAAGATTATAATTTGTTTCTTCAAGTTTCTAAATGCAAAAAAAAAACAGATTTAATTGTCTAATCTAACCAAAACTTACCAGACCTGAAAATCAAATTGAGCTACGATTCATTAAAATTGCATGACCATGGCTCTTTTAGTTTTCGAGATATGGTAAACAGAAACAAGTTACACACACCCACATTGTTTTTTAAACTGAATTTTCGAATTCCTGGGGTCGAATTATATTAAAAAATAGATTAAAAAATGTAAGTCATTACTAATCTGCCTCTATGAGGAAGCAACAATATTATAATTTAACATTGACATTGATGAGACAAATTTTTCTAACATAAAAAAATAAATTCCACGTCATTGTCACCATTCAAAATGGAGACAAAAAATCAATTATAGACCTTAAAAATTAAATTATTATAAAAAAAAAAACGTTCAAAATAGAAATTTCTACTATGGAACGTAGTAAATTTAACGCATCCGAACTTCATTTAAAACTGAAAAAAAATTTATTCAACGATAACTATGACATTAAAACATTATTATACACAAACCGTTCAAAATTTCGAACATTTTAAATTAATTTAAATCATTTAAAAATGTAAAGTTTTTAATTTAATAATTATAATTATTAAAATTCAACCATTTATTTGGGGCCCGGTCAATACTACACATATCGGATCTACACATGGTATGAACTATGCACATTAAGCGTAAACTTCGAGTCTACATATGCAAACCTCCACGCTTAACTCTGCAACTTTTTATGAATGAATTTTTTAGGTCTGTGTACATTAACGGTGCACATTAATTAGCACGTTTAAGGCTGAAGGCTAATATTAATGTGTGGTTAAACATCTTTTGTAATTAGAATTGTGTTGAAATACTTGGAGAATCGGAATTTTTGTAAGTGGTAAAAAAAGCCTTAGGGCACCAAGTACTTAAAACGTATCTGCATCAAGGATTCAGAAATATATAATACAGTTGAAAAAGCCCAAGTGTACTTCCCAAAGTTCTGACGATATCAAACCCAGGATCCAGGTGATAAAAAAAACATCCTTTTCGGGGTAGTCTGATTTTAGGGGTTTCCTGATACACTTTGGCCTGCGAACCTTTAAACTCGCATTGAAATTTTTTCATATGGATTACTTTTCAAAATATTAATTTTGAAAAAAACAATTTCGAAGATAGCTTTACTCTGCGAAATATTTCTCAATCTAGGAAAGATAAATCTAGTTGAAAAAGGTCACAGAATAAAGTAATGATAAAATTTGTTGCAGGAAATTTTTTCGAGGGATAAAGTTTTATTCAGACAACTTCGCATTTTTCAAAACACATGTGTTGTCATGGAAAAACAACAGAAAGTTTAACCGATAGTTAGTTAAAGTTTATCCTGTAAAGTTAATTTTAGTTGAAGCGAATCTTTCAGCGAAAATCGATGTAAAGTTTATCTTGTGTCTTTTCTGTGGTATCAAGTATTATTATTTCGTCACTGAAGTACAGTGAATCAAAATATTTTTTAAAAAGTCACCGTGTCCTATCTAATTAATTCACACAAATCTTTCAAAGCAATTTTTAAGCTCAGCAGGCCAACGTGCATTGAACAATATAGCGTCAGTGAATGTAAACATTTTTTTGTTTTTACTTGGTACGCTAGTGTAGTATGCCTATAACATATGACATATTAAGTATGTAAGCCTGGTTTCCTTTTTACTTTACTATGCACATACTAGATTGCAATCAAGTGCATGAAGGGGGACCTACAGCTTTCATTGGAATTCGAATTACTAAAAAGACGGTAAAAGTATATAGGAAAAATTTTAAAGATCAGGGATCGAACCGCGGAAATCTAAAATGAAGACCGAGTCTGGACTTATATGACTGTATAAAAATAAAATAAAATCAACCAAAATTCCTTTTCCAAAAATCAGTTGAAGCTTTAGTTTTTGAGATACAAAAGATTTCAGCTGGATCAATCAGGAGCGTGGTATAAATAGTCACGTGTGTGAGATCAGGAGTATCAATACTGTGTAGTGACCGTTGTTCTCCTGTCGCTAATCCCACCTCGACGCTCTCTCAATAACACTAGGCTGGACTTCCACTCACGTACCCACATCTATTTAACGCGCTCATGATTGGTCCAGCCTAAATATTTTTTAACTCAAGAAATAAAACTTCAACTGATTTTTGGAAAAGAAATAATCGATTTTTTTATTTTATTTTTATACAGCCATATTGTCCCGAAACTTGAGTCTGGGACACCCTGTATGAGTCGCATTTAATGATACCATTCCTAATTAATCTTTAGTTCCATAAAACAATATAAACGTGGTGCATTTACATTACAATAAAAAGGTGGTTTTTTCAGACAATTTGCATGTAAACTTATAATTCATAATCCAACTTATTATTATTTATAAATGATTATTTATAATAAACTGATAAAAATAATGTTTTCTATAAGCTTAGCGCGTACACTTCAATGTGCAGAGTTTCATGTGTACAGTTTTAACATGTAAGCTTTAATGTGCACAGTTGAACGTGTACAATTTAATGTGCAAAATGTCATGTGTAGACTTATCAGATAACGAAATTTACAATTCAAAGGAATTAATGTGCAGAGTTATTATGTGTGGACTTTACTGTGTAGACTTAAATGTGTAGACTTTTTCGACTTACTATTTAATGTGTAGACATTTCACGTGGTGAATTAAGCGTGTTGACTTGAATGTGTACACTTAATGTGGAATTCGAAACTACGCAATTTTATGCCTTTCAGTTCGAAATTGTTTTTTCTTTGAGTTCTTCAGTTTTGATATTTAAATTTAAAAATAAAAATTGTCAAATTAGAAATTAGAAACATTCAAAAATTAAGACATTTGAAACCAAATATTTTCCAATTTGATTCAATTTATTTTTCAATTTTACATTAATAGATAAATTAATCTATTTTCTAAACAGAACCATGGATATTCAACTTTTATTGGTATGACGATGCAATTTCCAACCAATATCAATGAGACTTGACTAAGAGCCGTGCAAAGCAAAAATTATATAAATCTGTGAAGATCTGAGATTGATAAAGTAAAAACTGTTTCACTCTGGAAAACTGCAAAAAGTTGAATTTTTCACCTTTATTAGTAGCTAATGACAAACCTTTAGAACCGATTACCACAACATTTTAACTGGGCATGCATGGCACGATTTTCTAGTTCTGAACTTTAAAGTTAGTCCAGTACAATGAGAAAAAAATAATTAAAATTAATCGATTACGAATATTGAAAATAATTTTTTTAATGTTTTAGAATTTAAATTTGAGAAGAAAATGTAGCAAAAAAACTTAAAAAAAAAAGTATTTTACACTATTCGTGATCAATTATTGTTAACTGATATCTTTTATTGTACTTACACTGAAATAAATTTTATATCAATCTTTGATATTTCAATATTCATATATGATGTAGTCGATTAAGATTTTGGGAAATCGTGTAAATATAAAAAATATTGTTAGCGTATTTACGAAACTTTACAATTAGCATATGAAAACTTAATATCTTGAGAAAAAAATTGGTATATTTAATAGCAAAGATTGATATTTTATGTAATAAAACATAGAATAATAAAAATTGATAATGATACACTGAGAGACCTTTTGTTAGAATAAATGAAAGAAACTGAATTAGAATTTAGTCTAATATCGTTCAAAAATAGGGAAAACCGAGGTTTTATTACAATTATTCGTATTAAAATACTGAAGTTTAACATAATTATACGAGTATTTAAAATACGAACACGTTAAAGTATTATTCTAAATACGAAATATTATGAAACTCCATTTCAAAAATTAACATTATGAAAAAATGATATTCTTTTTACTGAGTTTTCGAAAAATAATTTGAATAAGAAAAATAGTGCATATCATAATCTCGAAAACGTATTTTATTTGCAATATGAAGTTGACAGAAACCTGAGATGCATAGCAAACTATGAAATAATTATTCTCGAATTTTCATATAGTTTCGTTTGAGAATGCTCCTCGATTGTTTTCGCCATTATCCGATCGAGCCGAAAGGTTATGTTGCACAACATTTTAAATAAAAGTCAACTCTTTCTATTTTTAATTTATACTATATTCATAATGTGGGAATTAAAATATTAGGAATTCTTTCTTACGAAATTTATGCGCCAAGGTGACAAGATTTAATTCAAGGTGTACAATTTATAAAATATTACATCTAAATACACTCAATTTTATTGTACTGAGTTACTGAGATATCAAATTAGAGAACGTTTTTCATAAAAGAATATTATCAGTTCCTTTTAAAAACATATGTTTGATAAAAATCAATTTAATAATTGAACGTGGTAAAATGTTTAAGCTATCTATTAACATAGAGTCTGAAGCAAAAAATCGCTCGTGAAAAAGGGCCCAGATACTTGTCACACTGTTCTGAGTTTTCAAACGACGACGGTTTGCCGAAATTTTTGCCAAACATTCCATCATGTAAGTTAGCCGTGAGGTTTTAGTTTTGACGGCTGAAACCCACTTTATTAATTTTTGATACGCAAACCCAATTTCCCCTATTTTGAAATTATATTATACTAAATTCTCATTCATTTTTATCATTTAATCTAAGAAAGAGTCTCTCTGTGTATTATCAAATAAGAGATATTCATAAAAATAAGAGATATTTTTATTTACTATAATAGACGCTAACAGAAATTGTAAGCTTCAGTTGGGGAAGCCGCAAATCACTATATCAAAACATCCGAAAAGCTCTAATAATCTCCCGAGGTTAGAACTTTGTGTTTCCCGCTTAACTGATCAACATTCATGTATGGCCACGTGTTTTCCAGCGCGATTAAAAAAAACGAGGAGCCTATAGATATTTTTGAATTTTATTCAATCCCAGTTTTGACCATAATAAAACAGATTATTTTCCTGTTTTTACTTTTAATTTTGAATGTTTCTAAGTCGAGTTATTATAAGCACCACGCCGTTTCTCACAATTCCAAAAACTTTCATCACTTAGTATATAAGGAATCTTCAAACCCCTTCTCTGAGCGTGATTTGCGTGCGATGAGTGTGTTGTATTTATATGTATGCGTATGCTAATTACCTCAGCGAGTGTCTTATACAGTTTTATGTATACATGTTAAGCACATTTGAATGTTTATTACACAAGTTATTAAAATACTGTAATGAAAAGGTAATTCACAGAAAAAAAAACCGATCTTCAAAAATATGCCGATTCGGTGTTCTTCTGAGTTGAAGCCAAAATAAGAAACCAGAGACTTAAAATGCAGCTATCTTCATGCGATATTTTCAGACTTGAAGTATTCTCATTGGGATAAAAAAAACTTATTTCGAGAACATATCAACAAAGCTGTCATAAAAATGATCCCTCTGCTTTCCTGTGCTTTTGATGAAGTGGAGATAGATTTTAAGCGGTCTTTAAACCATATTCAACACCCCAGAGACCGAACAGATATACGTTAGTTTGAAGAACGATGCGCTATTAAATTATATAATATACGGTGTCCAGATCGCCATTGGCAACGCCTCCATCCTTTGGTATTGTCGATTCTAAGTCAGGAAACGGCGCCTCTAACTCGGCGCCAGGGTACTTTCGCTTTTCGATTTTTTCGTCACCGTCGACGAGAGAACTCGTCCGGTGGCAGATGCGAAATTGCTCTTTGAATAGAGTAAGTCTCACTTAGAAATGTATCTATATTTAACCCTAAATCAATTAATTACTTGTCAGATATTACTCTTGTCAGACCTAAAGTAAAGTATTCATTTATCGCACGCTCTTGGAAATCATTAATTTCAATTTAATTACTTAAAAATTTTGTTTAGATTCATACTCTCTTAGTAGTAGGAAATTTACCAAACTTTAAATATGCTACAGTAATAAAATATGCTTTTCAGGCATTCTTGAGATAAACGACATTTAAAAAATCAAGGCACGTTGCATGGGCTTGATTAACGCTGTAGGCATTTTTTGCCAATTTTTTGTAGGTTTTTGTTGAAAAATCGTATGCTAACGCCTGATCCAACAGTTAGTACAAAGACTCTCGCATCGCCATCCAAGTAACGTACGTGAATTTTTCTAAAGTCATTTGTCATATAGCACTTACCAAGTGATCCGAACCCTCAATTTTGAAACAGTTTCAAAATTCAGTAAAAAAACTCCCTGCTCTTCTCAGGATATTCAAAAGTTCTGAACCGGAAAAGCAACAGAAGCTGAAAAAAATAGGGTCCATTCACAAAATACGTGATACATTTTTCAAGAACTTCTAACCCCCGCCCCCCCCCCCCCCCCCCCCTCCTCCCTGCTTCTTTTTTCTTTCTTCTTTTTATCTTGCGGTGCCTCCCCCCCCTCCCCCC
>JAAAKG020083537.1:0-16686 GCA_010014905.2 Druon quercuslanigerum | reverse complement strand
AAAAATAATAATCATAATTCTTCATATTCACCCATTACAGTTGAGAGGGCCTGCGGTCCGCCGTTCGTGCCGGGCCCCAAGCCAACTCTGACTTGTGTCTTCACTCGTCCCGTCCGCTTGCCGCTATTTTCCCTTAGACCTTCCGTCGTTCAGTCGTGGCCTTCGTTGATTGGTTGGTGACAGCGGGCGAGATCAATTGGTCACTTTCCACCCTGCTCTCACCCCTGGTCGGATCCGTGCTGGCGAATAGTTCCGTCCCATGGACTACCAAAGTTGTCATTGGTTGCGCGTCCCGTTACCTCGCCATGTGGTGTTGCAGGAGTAGTTTGGTTTATTCTGGTGGCCCGTCTGGTGCTGCCACACGTTGCTGGTCGCGGTACTACCACGATTCTGCTAGTCGCTGGTTGGTGCTACCTCTCGAGACCGACGCAGCCTTGCTGCGCCGTCCCTTCCGTGTTCGGCCCTTGCACTAATGGTCACTGGTGGACGGCCATATCCTGCTGTTGACAGCTCGATGTTAATAAACTGTCGCTCTTCTCAACTTAATACCGAGAACTTTATTACAATACGTACAGTGAATTTCATCTCGATCGTCAACTGCCAATTTTCGAAGTTTTGACCGGAAATTTGGGATTTCGAACCACTGTGAAGCTGTCAGATTGGGTAGGGCCTGAGTTTAGTGTCCCTCAGGCCTGAGCTATTGCCCCACTCCTTTTTGTGCATCAATGAGCACTTCACAATATGTTAAAGGTAAAACCTTCGAAAACTAAAGCAATTCTTATAGGAAAATTCTTTTCTCCGGCCTCTGCTTTATTAGGATACTTGCCTTAGCTAAAGGTTGATAGCCTTCACACTGCCTCCTGGAAAGAGTAAATTCTCCAAATCTCTGAGAATAAAATCAGAGTCCTACAAAAGCTTAGACGGAACAGGGAATCATGTACAACTTCTACTCGGACTCTTCTTCTTAATAGTCTTATCCTCCCATTCTTTGATTATGGACGTGTTACGCATGCCGATGTCACAGTTGAGCTGCATGCTGAACTAGAGTGAGCACATAATGGCTACATACGACTTATCTATGATGTCCCAAAATGTGACTTTACCTTCTCATTCTAGACTCCGTGTAAGCAAAACAGTCGATGTTCGATTTAGTAATGGGCAGAAGTTCGAAACCGGCTCAACCAATTGAATGCTGAGTCCGTTAACCTATAATAGAGGAAAGGTGGCTACTTTTTTGTAAGAAATTAATGTTGAAGACCCTATGACAAATATGTTTGGTTTACTAGGTTTAAGAGTTAATCGGTTGTCCGAAACCTTATGAGTGCTACAATTATTACCTTCCAACTCAGATATCGATCCAGAGAGGAAATAGGTGCCGCAGCGCATATTTCAAAGTCATCAAAATATTAGAGATAATTACAGTATTTAGTTTCAAGTCCAAAATAATAAGTAAGGAAATTAAATAAGATAGGGGCAATGATGAAACCCAGAATTGGACATACACCCATTCTAATACAAATAAGAATACTAATGTATAATCTAATTGGACAGCCATCGTAATCCCCATTCTATACATAGCCAGTCTGAATTCAGTAGTAACTTCGAGTGAGCCCGAAATAGTGCTGTATGCGGAACGAAAGCGAAACTGTAGGAAATCAATAACATTGTTGGAATTGATGTAATTTGTTATCTGCAGATAAATAATTTTGTTCTAGTGGTTTAGTGATTGTGTTTATGATAGAGATAGTGCGAAAAACTTTCTAAAAGGTGCGGTTGGACACTTTGGGAATTGGTCGAGAAACATCCATTTTACATAGATCCGGGAATATTCCAACCTGAAGGAAGAAATTGTAAATATACAGGAGGACAGGTTACATAATCGGAATTGATGAGGGGGATATTTTAATAGAAATTAGAGCAATCACTATTGCATTAGATATGTCCTTATTCGGCTTTCTTAAGAAAAATTACGCTTGGAAATAATAAGCCCTAGTCGCCTAAATTAAATATTTAACTTCTAGATAATTAGCCACGAGGAACTGAGCATTTACGTGGCAAATTAATTTAGCATACGTTAAGATAATAATTCATATATATATATATATATATGTATATATCAGAGTTAAATAAATTGGTATAATAAAACTGAAGGAAAAGGCGGAAAAGAGGGAGAGAAGGACTTTCTAAGAGACAAAACTTCGTGATTCCAAAAAACGTCTGGTGCCTAACGTAATACATAGTAACTGAGAAAAAAATCGATACAAATCATTAGTAAAATTAAACTCAGTATACTGCATTCATTAATTTACCTACGCATTCAAACTGGAGTGGGGCAAAAGCTCAGGCCTGAGGGACACCAAACTCGAGCCCTACCCGATCGGACAGCTTCACAGTGGTTCAAAATCCCAAATTTCCGGTCAAAACCTCGAAAATCGGCAGTTAACGATCGAGATGAAATTCAATGTACGTATTGTAATGAAGTTCTCGGTATTAGGTTGAGAAGAGCGACAGTTTATTAACATCGAGCTGTCAACAGCAGGATATGACCGTCCGCCAGTGACCATAAGTGCCAGGGCCAAACACAGAAGGGACGGCGCAGCAAAGCCGCGTCGGTCCCGAGAGGTAGCACGAACCAGCGACTAGCAGAATCGTGGTAGTACCGCGACCAGCAACGTGTGGCAGCACCAGACGGGCCACCAGAAGAAACTAAACCACTCCTGCAAAACCACGTGGCGAGGTAACGGGACGCAAGTCAGGGTAGCCACGTAAGAACTAACTACGCGCGACCAATGGCAACCTCGGTAGTCCGTGGGACAGAACCAATCGCCAGCACGGATCTGACTAGGGGTGAGAGCAGGGTGGAAAGTGACCAATCGATCTCGCCCGCTGTAACCAACCAATCAACGAAGGCCACGACCGAACGACGGAAGGTCTAAGGGAAAATAGCGGCAAGCGGACGGGACGAGTAAAGACACAAGTCAGAGTTGGCTTGGGGCCCGGCACGAACGGCGGACCGCAGGCCCTCTCAACTATAATGGGTGAATATGAAGAATTATGATTATTATTTTAGGCGTAGTACAAGTTGCGATCAACTGTTGGCGCTGCGTGTTCGATCCGCCACACACCACCCCGCTCGCCTTGTTCCGCATCTATTCTTGTTTCGCACACGTGATTTAATATCAAAACAGTGAAAGTGTTAACGAATTTAAAAAAAAAATAAATCCGTCGAAGGTGAAGTTATACAAACGTAGGTGTGTTGTTCCTGGATGTCCCTCGTCTCGCCACGTTAAGCATCACTGATTTCCAAAGTACGAAAAAGAAGGTTTGAAAGGTTAGAAGCAGTATCTAACCCGCTCCTGACGAACCTAACCTATTTATATTATATTGTATTAGATGAGTTGCAAATATGTATCAAATTTTTAAATTGAATATTTTTATCAATAAAGTGAATAAAGCAAGTGAAAAACATGAATAAAAATATGGAAGGTATAGTCAAGTACTTTTCACATATTTTTACACATTTTTTCACTTACTTTATTCACTTTATTGATAAATATATTCAATTAAAAAATTTGTTACATATATACTGCATATATATATAGCTACTACACACGCAACAAGACAAAACATTGATACTTTTAGTTTAAGTTGCGGCCAACTGTTAGCGCTGTGCTTCTTCATATTTCTACCGTTGAGTTGAGAGGGCCTGGCGGACCGTTACGCATAGAGGCTAAAGAGGACTTGTATCGACGGAGACGATTAAGCAGATGGACGCCCAGGAGACCCTGGCTGCAGTCGAGTGGTTGAGACCCCCGCGTGGCTTGAAACCTGGAGGAATGCTCGACTCAGGGGCTGATGGTGGCATATGATATTGACAATACGAGTGCCAAGAGCAAAACCGTGGTCGTGGGGCCTAACGCTGGTGTCTCTGGCCATTCTTTCCAGTTCTTTCCAGCTAGGTTAGAATCGGTTTCACCTTAGTGTAAATTTCAGCCTCTTGTGACTTGTTTCCCTTTAGAAATAATTATCAATAAATAAATTTAAAGTTAAATAATGTGAAATCGGAGTGCATAGATTTATTTTGGAGTGTCTCTCTCTCTCACTCACGAGATTTAAACCCCTCTCACTTTTGTGGTCTTATGCGCGGTGCTAGGCGGGGCCGGGGAAGCCGATCGATCATCGTCGAGGTTCCGATAGGGGGGATACTATCTGGCGCCGATACAAATTCAAGGAACCTCGAGGGTTGTTCGTGGGTCAAAAGTGTGTGACCCACGAACTCGGTTTATTCAGACGTGACCAAAGGTAAGTAGCAGCCAAATTTCCTTTGTAAAGAAGGTTTCCCAACTGGGCCAACACCCGGCCAGGTAGTGTTAACAGTGTGCACACTAAAAGTTGGGGAATCTTCATTACAGTGTATAGGGTGCGTTTCTATCGAGAAATTCAAAAGGGCAGATGGTGCCATTCATTATCATTATCAAGAGATGTTGGAATGCTCACGTTAAAAATTAAAATAACTTTAAAATTAGAAATAGACGTTAAAATTTTCTGCCCTTGCCTGCCCTTCTTCTTTTGGGATCGATTTGTTTAAGGCGTACGGTGCGCCGTTTCCTGGGCCAGGTGCGGCGCGAATTTTTGGAACGAATCGTTTCTTATTTGTACAGGGTAATCTCTTTGACTTTTTTTAAAAATATAGAGACAAAGAAACTTATTTTTCTAACCATACTCTTATTAATATATTAATGTGAGTATTGATTAACTCATAATCATTAACGGAAATGATTATAAAATTATTTATTAACTTGTAATTGAAATAAAAATTCATGTCTTAAATGTAATGAAAATCTTCAAAAATATATAATTGGATGCGCAATTATGAAATTTATATGGATATTCAAATTTTTCACGTAATTAAAAAAAAGTTGAAAGAATTTTTTTCAAAGTAATAATATAATTATTTTACTTTAGTGCCGACCAAAATGGAAGTTTCTTGGACTCGGAAGCAAATATTTGAGTCCCTTAAACATTATTTTAATGCTGATTCTGAAGACGAGGCGAACATTTTGATTGACAACTTGTTGAATGAGCCTGCTGGTTCATACAAAATAGCACTACAATCTATGGGACCTTTAAAAAGCATTTTTTTTTAATTAAAATAAAAATGGAGCATGCTAATCGTACCATAAATAAATTTGAGAGAAAATTCAAGGATTGGCTCGATGATTGAACAACTATTTTGGTAAAATATGCACTGCTCATAACTTCTGTAAATTAATCATTCTCCGTAATAATTATTGATAATAAAAAGAACTTTATTACAGATTGTATCCACCAAAAATGAACCACTCTTAGGCACTTCTTCTGCGGAGTCTGCAGAGAAAAGGAATAGTGATGGTAGACCTTATAAGCCTTTTTCCGATGTGAACGATCGTATCAAACGACGCAGGATTAGCCAATTACGAGACAATTATTTGATCTAGGAAATTTCATTTGCCGCAAAAGTTGTTCTTCGTTCAGGTGGAGCTACTGCAGTGTCCCAAGTGCTGCAAGACGGAATGGAAACACCAACGCGTGCTGATAAGTATACGGCAGCCATGAAAAATTCTAAGAAAATGCCAACTCAAATGTCTCTGGATGAAGCGTTGTCCCTCATTATCGAAACGAAATTAACAAAGAGCCAGTATGACACGATTCGCGAAAATAACATGTGCCACAACATTCTAATTTACAACGCGTATTATAAGGTTTTAGATGCGAAAAAAGCTTGCTATCCGGACAATATAAGTATCAATGAAACGCTCGCGGAGGTTAAATTGCAGTCCCTTTTGAATCACACTTGCGAGAGAATTTTGCATGCACAAAACGATTTTATAAAAAAACTTACGTTCTGACGCTTTAGATAAATTAAATTTGATTGTTAAATGGGGTTTTGATGGGACCTCGGGTCACAGTGAATACAAACCAAAATTTGCTGACGAAAATAATTCAGATGCAAATATCTTATTAACATCCATCATTGCACTGCAACTTAGTGGATTCGATAATAATTTTAAGAAAGATATTGTCATTTAGAAAAATCCTAGACCATCTTTCCCTCGTTTTTGCAGACCGATACACTCACCATTTTCACGCGAAGATAAAGAATCAAGTCGTTAAGATAAGCGTTTGATTGATGGGCAAATCTCATCCCTTGAGAAATTCACTTCAGTCATTGATGCCAAGCTTCTGAAAGTTAAATACGAATTAGCATGTACAATGATTGATGGCAAGGTTTGTAATGCTATTACAGATACGTCATCTACAATGCGCTGCTATATGTGTTACTCCCAGAAATGGCATTCTCGTGGTGAAGAAACTAAAGAAGCTTTAAAATCGCGTAAAGCACTCATTCAAAAAGGGTTTAGAGATGAATTGGATTTGTTAGTCAATCGCCCAAGGCAGAGAGCGGGTAATTTTATTATTGATAACACTGAGCGGCGTTTTTGAAGAATTAGAAATTATCAGCTTGCATTCTTGGACTTAACGCGGAATTATTTGAAAGATTTTACGTGATTTTAAAAGTTTTGTCAAGCGGATTCAACGTCACTATTGAATTATTCGACGAATATTGTGTAACTACAGCGCGTTTGTTTGTCACTGAATTTCCGTGGTATTATATGACGACATCCGTTCACAAGGTTCTAATTCATGGTGCAAAAATAATTCTGTACGCCATTTTGCCCATTGGACAATACTCAGAGGAAGCTCAAGAAGCTCGAAATAAAGACGTTCGGAATTACAGATTCAACCATGCGCGAAAATGTTCAAGAACAATTACGATGGAGGACATGTTTCACACGCTCCTGATTTCTTCAGAAGTTGAAACCAAAAATAGGGAAGAGCTTATCTCCCCAAATGTTATCTCTCTTAAGTTTCAACTGCTCTTATGTGTTATTTCCCTTATTCCTCAATTTAACCTTAAAACGTAAGCTATTTACAAAATTATGCCGCCATTTTGTGTCCGACATTTTGAATCTTGAAAAACAAATACCATTTTTCAATTAAGCGACCCCGAAAATGTACATAAACGTTGATTTTCATTTAAAACTCATTTTGTTATGCAAGTCGTCCGCCATTTTGTGTCCGCCATTTTGTGTCCGCCATTTTGAATTCTAGAAAACAAATATCATTTTTTAATTCTTTTTTTTTCAGATTTTTTTTTATTCAGATAAGCGCTCGTCCTTATCACTAACCGATTGCTGAACACGGTTTTCAAGGTAGGACTTAAACTACGCTATTACAGAACTAGATAAATTAAAGTTACGAAGTCTATTTAAAGGAAGCTTGTGATCAACAGTATCCCGAATTTAGCGGATCGAGTAGCCTGTTTACATCTATGTCACTCGTAAGCTGTAGATGCACAATAAATTCGAGTAGCTTGGACATAGTAAACAGTATCTAACTCTTCAGGAAATAATTAGGAGAAAAGTGACTAGAAACCTTAAGAATAGGGCAGATCAGCGCATGTTCCCATAGCTCAGGAAAAGTCCTACTTTAAGAGAATAGTAATAGGCGTAAAGGACCATAGGGAAAATGACAGGAAGCGCTTGTCCAATTATTTTGAGAGGACGACCATCTGTCCTTAAACCATTAGTTTTATTTCAAAAAGTTTAAGGTAAAATACTAAATTTTTGAGTTTAGGAAAGACAATTTTTGTCCGGAAATTTGGTGTGTTAAATTGAGAAAAGTTAACCTCCTCAGTGCTTTTACAACTCTTTTCATTTTCTAGAAAAAAAAACGATTTAGCGGGCTGAGCTGAAAATTACTATACAGGAACCAACGGGGCTCCTACACATGTCTTTGGATACAACCTTGCACACATAATAAAAATTTTCATAAAGAATCATTTTTCTAACATAAAAAAACAAATGTTTGGGCAAATTGATTAACATTCAAATCAAGAAATGAATTTTTAATTTAAAAAAGAATTTCAGCAAAATTAGTTAAATTTTAATCTAAGGAGGGATTGGAGGGGAACGTGTTTAGGGTTTCTAGAAGAAAGTCGAGTGTGTTAGTATAAAGAAAAGTTGCAGGAAAACCGAGAAATTAATCTGGTTAGGGAGTGTTGGTAGAAGATGGTAGAAGTTAGTGGAAGTTAGAGGTTAAAGGGGAGAGATATTTTAGAAGAAAAGGGCTGCATAGGAATGAAGTGAGAATAATTCATGAGGAAGTAAGGTATATGAGGTAGTGAAAAAGAACGGCATGGATAGAGAGAAGGCAGAAGAGGAAAGTAAAATCAGAGGATCAAGGTTTCATGCTAATTATAGGTGGATTCTGTCGAGGAAAAGAGCGCATTAGTTATGTGAGAGAGGAGGGAAAGAAAGTCTGGAGTTTATAACGAGGATGAAGTATCATAGCATGAATGGTTTTAATTGGTTCTGGTTTCCTAGAGAAAAGAGAACAAGGGAATTGTGCAGGAAGGGGTATGCAAGATTGGAACAGTGGATGGAGGATTGAAAGAGAATGAATGGAGAGAGATGAGCATAGAGGTATTGCTGCATGAAAGAGGGAATAAAAGAGCGGCTGCATGGCTGAAACGAGTATTGGAAAGTGGAGTGGAGGGGAAAAATTGTGAATGGGTGAGGAGGTATAAGTGAGGAAGTATAAGAGACATTGTAATTACTAAATAATTAATAGATTAGTATTTGATAGTAACCACGGAGGCACAAGTTTGTAGTGCGGGGCAAGGCGAGGCAAAATATAAGCAAGGCCATTTTTTTGGCCTAGCGCTGCGACAAATAAACGTAGATCTAGTTCAGCTCTCTATAATGATCATTCGGACCATCCGAGATGATCAATCGACTCTCTGAAATTACAAATTTTAATCTCTTTTTAAAGTTTAAGAAATATTCGCTTTATCCATCTAGACGGCTGTCCTATAGTTGACTCGAAAATATAGTCAGTCTGCTTATCTAGATGGCCAGACTGACCTTCTATTATTCTTCGTGTAATAATCACCAGACGACTTATGATATAAAATTTCAAAATATTTATTTGGGAGGGTTTCACTTTGCCTAAATCTGTAGAATCTCTTTGAAAAAGAAAAAAAAATGTGCAGGGCCAGATTCAGTCCCTCTTGGGGGAGTATCAGTGTATGCTAATTTGCAAAAGGATTTAAGAATAAAATGAAACTTTTGATGACATGCTGGAGGTGAGTTGAGTCCAGAAAAAGTGAATAAACTGCAAAATAGCTTTACAACTTTTAGCCAACAGTGAATCAATTCATATTCGCAACTTTATATTGCATATCACTGTTAGCGATTTAACACTTGAGTTACACGGGACCCCCCCCCCCCCCCAATGTGATATCTTTTTTATCTAGCACATTAAATGCGCATTGGTGGTTATGGTGGAGCATTTGAACGCATTTCAAGTTATGACAGATATCTATTATAAATTTTAAAAAATGGCCTTCAAGGTCATGTGCTTTAAACTTTGATTCTTTACTTGGCGGGGGGGGGGAGGTAGCGCTAGCCCCTGAAACATCTGATATAACTCCTACTGTTCTTTGACGCAAAATTTTAGTGGTCTATAAAAAACCCGAAAATTAAGAGTGAGGAATTCAATAAATTCACATAATTCGTGGAATTTGCGGGATTCAACGAATTTAAGTAACTCACGCAATTCACCGACTTCATGCAATTCAAGCATATCAGGGAATTCACGGAATCCAAAGAATTCATGAAAATCAAGGAAATTACGGAATCCAAAGAATTCATGTAACTCTAGGAATTCAAGAAATTTCACAAATGCACAAAATTCATGTATTTCACAGAACTTATGGAATTGGAGAATTCATGGAATTCAGGGAATTAATTGAATTTGCGATATTTATGAAATATGCGGAATTCTTGTATTTTACAGAATTCTAGAAATCCATGGAATTCACCAAAATGAAGTGATTCACGGAATCTAACTAATTTTAGAAATTCAAGAAAATCTTGGAATTCATGAAATTCGCGAAATCCAAGGAATTTATGAAATTTTTGAATTCTATTAATGCCGTGAATTTGATATATTTCCTGAATACTTTAGTTCCATAAATTAGGTAAATTTTTTTAACTTTGTGATTTGCTTGAATTGCGTCAATTAATTTAATTCCGAAAATTCCGTAAATTCCACGAATCCCATGAATTCCATATAATGAATGTTTTTCATAATATAAATTAGCGCCAGTTTAAAAGCAAAAAAATGGTAAGTTTATTTAACTTTATTTATTTAAATTATAATAACTACTGGTTTGCAATAAATAATTTATTTAAATGATTCTATTGTTGAAAATAAATTTTTTGGTTAAAAATCCAGTACTATTACAATTTTTCGTCGAAAAATCATCTTTTTAGGTTGAAAATCCAACTAATTGTTTGCTAAAAAGTAATTTTAAAAGAACAAATTAAATTTTTTTACTTAAAATTTATCAGGTTGATTGTAAGTTAACTTTTTGTTAAAAATGATCATGCTCGGGTTAAAAATTCAAGTGTTTTATAGCAAAATTGTGTTTTTAGCTAGAAAATTTATCCATTTACTCATAATAATTTTTGGTAAAAAAATTGATCTCTTGGTTAAAAATTCAACTATTTAATTAAAAGTTTATATATTTTTTTAAAAATTCTCCTTTTCTTAAAATTTAAAAAAATGATACAAAATGTAAAAGAATGCCCCTAAAATCTTCCGAAATTTTCTTATAGGAATTTTAAGACAGTTTGTTTATTTACTTGAAAGTCTTGAAACCCTTTAAAATTCTTTTAAAGCTTTTAAAGTTTTTGTTTTAAATCTTTATAAAAAAAATCTTTTTTGAAATTTAAGGAAATCGTTTGAGATATTTTTAATTATTTTGCAATTTTCTTTTTAAGTTCACTTTCTTGAATCCTTACAAAATTTTTTCGTATTTATTTTTCTGTTTCGAAAAAAATCATTCTTAGTACAAAGGTAAAATATTCAATAATTATTATTGATTTTAGTTCGATTATTTATTCATCAGAACTTCCTATAAATATAATTTACCTAAGGTTTTTGAAAAAATTTTAAAATATTTTGAAGGAAAAAAATGAACAAAAAAAAACGGTCAGTTTTACCAAAAAAGTATTTTAGAAATCTACCATTTTCTTGTCTTCCAAAGCTCGAAACTTAGGTTTAGGATTATTTTGACTTAATAAGATAATAGATTTTGATAGTGCAAGGTCAAAAAGGAGTTTTGTTAGGTTCAATTAAAAAATTATGTGAACCAAGAAAACGAACTAGTCTTCTTTTTTTCTAATGTGTCCCCTTAGGGTTTACATTTTTTTCTTGCACCTTTTTCCTATTTCTTAATACACCTCCCACACACTTACTTGGTGGTGGGAAGGGGACCTACAGTTTAAGGTGGGTTCCAAACCACCAAGTGCAAAAGCCTAAAGTACTTAGAGAACCTTTTTCTCTAGAGAGCATTGCCCACGCTAGAGCTAAACTGAGTAAAAATTCAAGGTTTTATATTTTCATTCAGAGATACATAAATGCATAGATTCAGAGATAATCAAACTTGAAAAAAGTGATTTTTTTTCATAAATATCGTCATAAGTTTCAAACGGCTTTTTTTTAACTCAAGTTTGTTTTAAATTCATTAATTTTTGACAAAGATATATAACTTTTAATTTTCACTGTATTTAGCTTAGGCAGGCAATACTAATTGACCGGCAGTTTAATTAGTGCTAAGCAATTTTTAGTATATTCCCCAAGAAATCGTTTTTTTTTTTGTAGAAGCCTAGGCGGTCAGTAAAGTTATGAAGGGTGAATCTGGAAGTTAAAAAATTAATTTTCATTGCAGTTATCGGGTGGGATTTGTTTAAATAAGGAGAGTGAGGTTAGGTTGGCAATAAAGCGGGGTAGTTTTGTAGTTTAGGTCTTCATAGTGGGCACGGGTGATTGCCGTAGTCCTGGATAATGTTAGGGGAGAGAAAAGGGTGTCTTTCGGGCCTTTGAGGGGTGGAATAGAGCAAACAAAAGGAAATTTTGGAGCAGTAAGCGACAACGGTTTTGGAAGACAACTGTTGTTTGCAGTAAGTTCTTTTTGCATGGATAGCGTAAAGAGAGTCCGAAGAATACGCGATAGAGAGTCCTTTTAAAAAAAGTATACGGTAGTATATGGATGGGCAGGTGGAGAAGGAGACTCTCGGTGTGCTGATAATCGAGATCAGAGTGTTGAGTAAACACGTAAGAGGGGCTATGAAACAGATAGAAAATATGTGAAAGGACCTAGGGGCAAGAAATGAGAAACGAGAAAAGGAGGTAAAGGAGCTGATGGAGAAAGTAGAAGGATTACAGGTCGATAGAAAGAGATAGAAGAAACAATAATGTGATAAGAGGATTGAGGCTAAAGAGCAGGAAAGAAAGGGAGGGGTGGAAGCGCTGCTACAGAGTATAGGGTGGGTTGAAGGTAAGGTAGGGAAAGTGAGGCTAGAGAAGAGAAAAGAGACTGAAGTAGCGTTTGTGAAATTGGAGTTCTGAAAAAGAAAAGTTGGGGGTAATGCGACACAAAAATAGAATAAAGGATAATAAGACTTGTATCGACTAAAATTTGACGAATGAGGAGAATAGTAAAGCGTGCAGAGAATTCAAAACGACAGAGCTAGGGGAAGAGAAGTAAAGAGAAAGTGTCGAAGGTACGGTATCGGAACATAAAAGTAGATGAGAAAATGTGGGTATGGGACGAGGAGCAGGTAGTTTTGAAAGAAGTACAGAGGAATTTGAAAAGTTGGAAGTAGGGGGTGGCAGTAAAGTACGGTAGAGGAGTGCTAAAGGTGCTGCACTGGAACGCTGCACAGTGGGTAGGGAGAGAGGAATGGAATGCAGTAGAGCCAAAGTTGCCAAAGGGGTATAGTTGGCGACTAAAGGAAGCGGTCAGAGTGAAAAGGAAAGAAAGCGTTAGTGGGGAATTATAACAGGGGTGCGGGATGGATTAGAGGAAGAAGTTAATGGCGAAGGAGAGGAAAATGCCGTGATTAAAGAAATAGTGGAAGACTTACTAGAAGAGAGAGAGGAGGTTATGATAGCAGTGGCTGATTCTAAGGGAACCGGGAGAACTCATGTTTGTTAGTAAGCTGGGGTTATTGGTGATAGACCATGTAATAATAAATATACAAGGATATGAGGGCAGAGATATGGGAGGATCAAAACGAGAAAGTGAAAGGTGTGTGCAAAAGAAGGTATTTATAGAGCAGAAGAAAGAAATTGGTCAAGCTTTTTTCGATGAGCAATTGTGTTATAAAACACTTGCTTGTATCTTGTTCTGTCCTCCAAAAAATATAAAACTTTAATTAAATTTCTCCCACACAGAGTTCATGATACAATCCAAAAAAGGTTTTCTACATTAGTGAAATGAATCTTCTTTTTTCGTGTTGCAGCGTTGAGTTCCAATTTCGAGTGCTTACCTAATGGTGCTCCTATTCCTGTCTTTCCTCTCTCTGCAGCATCTGCATCTCCTCATATGCGTCATTCTCCTGTTAAGTTTCCTAATTCCACCGAGCCTTCTGTCCGCGTCAGGTCCAGATCTCCTACTGTCAAGCTTGCTGATCCTTATACCTCCAATGATCCTGTTAGGCATTGTTCTTTACGAATACTTGGATTTGACATTAGAGACCTTGAATTTCTTCGTCTTATTCCGCATACCAATCCCTAGCGGCGATTCTTAATTCAAAGATACACTTTTTCTACTGAAATAACAATTACAATAATGACAAGAGGAACACCGATGTTCGTACCCGTGTCAACCAAAGTACAAAAGGTATTAACAACTTCCAATAGTGACGTCGTGGCCATACTGGAAAGCCATACAATTCTTCGGGGAATGTATAATAACAAAGTAATACGGGCCGGCATAAACATGAGAAGCAGCTTCGTGTTTAAATTAACACAACAATTAATCCTTGAAACTCCTTTGGGCGACAGGAATACAATCCCCAAGAATTTTGAGGTGATACGTCTGAAACATTGACTGTCTCTCGGATATTGCACTTTACGCTCGATAATATATTTAAGTAGTGCTTTGCGCTTGGTCTTTATACTTTTTCTTATGCACAATGAGCTAGGAGCCCCCAAAAAGTGTCAAAAAGTACACTTGTATATTTTGGGCAGGTTTTACCAAAATTCCATAATTACAGAAGATGTAAAACATAATTTCTAAATAACTTATGGTGTACTAATAATAATAAAAATAATAATATTATGGAAGAGCATCAACTGGGGTACCACAATGAAAAAGGATTTGGTGCGTCTCTATTACGAAAGTGCGAAGTTTGAAACAAAAATGTAAAAAGATATTCGGGAAAGAGAATTTGGAAAAGAATTTGGGAACGAGATTTGCTGCAACTTATCCTAATATACAGAAAGTCGCACTATGATACCTTATAGCTAAGGTGAAGGACATCAGGAATAATCTACACATCACAGAAGACGGAGCAATGAAGATTAGGTAAAAGGTTGATTTGGCGTGGAAAAACGACAGCAATGATATCAGTTACAGGAAGCCGCGTCACATGGTCGAGCAGCGGCAATTGATGTTCTTCCTCAACCTGTTGATGATCCAATACCACCACATCCTCCGGAGGTGGAAGGCCTTATACAACAGAGGCAGAAGCAGAGATTCAGCAACCAAAAAAGCGACGGAAATGGACATACCATGTGAACAGAGATGTTATGCGCCTTTATTTTTTGGCAGAGAAATGTGGGCAAAGTGTGGAAGAAAACATCGTAGACTCTTCTTACTTAAACATCCAGAGCTATCCACAAAAATAAATGAGCAGAATCTGGCAGATAAAAACTGCTCAATATCTGTAAACAGATTGCTTTCGGGTTTTGAAATAGCTGCTATAAAACAATATCCGGATATTATTAATGTTAATGTGGATAGCGAATTCCCAGAAAAACTAGAGCACTTTGAAAGGAATTCCGTTAAGAGACTGAAATGCCATACATAGATGTACAACGTATGTTAAAAATTAAAAACATATATAGAAGAGGTAGGATAATTATATTGACCTTCTATGATGAGTTCTACGAAGAATAGGCTATCGTTACACTACCGTTAAGAATGAGGCTAACTTTATTTTGCTAAGTTTTCAAAACGAATAAATCACCTATTATTTTTCGAAACATTTCCTACGAAGTCAAAACTCCAGCATTTTTTTATTACAGTTTGTAATGTAATTTAGGCTCCTATAACTTTGAAAACAAGAAATTTTAAAAGATTTTTATTTCTTTTAACACTTCCTCGTGTTTACTAAATTTCATACAAAATGAGTTTAGCGTAATTCTTAACGGTAACGATATATCTATAAGGCTGCCCTATTGTTTTCACTCAAATAAGGTCAAACTGTAGAATTTACTACTCATAATATATTGACACAAATTAGGTAAGGCTCTATGATTATCTAGAAGAACAGACTGAGTAAATTTTGTTCTTAATCCTTCTATTTTTTTTTAATTTGAGGGACTAAAATCGGTAAGTCAAAAAGTATTTGGGACACTGGACTACCCAATATTTGTTTCTGGATGCGGTTTTATTTTTTGGGTATTGTAATTATTTCGAATTTGATCTTGATAGTTTGTTCCTTGCTTATTAAAAAAGCTGTCATCTTTTTAACTTTAAGAGTTGACTGGAAAACTTTATTAAAGAGCTCCACAAGATAGTGAGCAAATTGAATTCTTTGGGGCATTGTGATGCAATCAACCTAAATTCTGTTTTATCTGAGGGAAGAAGAAAAAATAACAACCAAACGATGGGAATTTACATGCCAAACCTCTTCTAACACCGTTAAATGATTAATGATCTAAAATTTTGAAACTAATTTTCAACTACAAAAAAGCAAATTTTGATGTAGAAAAGATAAACTTTCAGCCAAATTGTCAGTCAAAAAAAAATAATATTCAAGAAAAAAAAGGATTTCTCAAAAAATAGTTAAATATTTAATTAAAGAGATGAATTTCACTCTAAAATGATAAATGTTCAAACAAAATTTGACGTCAGCATAGTTTTATTATATAATTAGTTTGAGTGCGCAAAGATTGCGTAATTTTCTTTGACAGTTTCGAAATGGGCATCAGATACAATAATCTTTCCATAGACTGTAAAACAAATATTGTCTTTCAGATACTAAATTATAAGAATAATTTAACTTAATTAGAATTAGGAGAAATCTTTTTCAATTTTCAGAAATCTCATAAATTCTTATAACATCTGTTGAGATTCTAAAATATGTAAAGTATCATTTGAAAATTGATGAATGCAGTATAATGAGTCTAATTTTTCTAATGATTTGTATTGAGTTTTTCTCAGTTACTATGTATTACGTTTTGTCTCTTAGCCAGTCCTTCTCTCCCTCTTTTCTGCCTTTGTCAAGTATTCCTTTACCTGGAGTTTTATTTTAACAATTTATTTAATTCTAATATATATGAATTATTACCTAATTGTGCATTATATTAATTTGCCACGTAAATGCTTATTCTCTCGTGACCAATTATCCAAAACTTAAATATTTAATTTAGTTCGCAGTTCTATTAAAAAGCAGGAGAAATATGAGAATGTAGGACTCCATTTAATGCGATTGGGGTTCATCTTTTCCTAGCGTAATTTTTAGTCTTTAGACCTCTCTCCTGGGTTTTTCTTGGAAAACCTAA
>JAAAKG020083526.1:0-16686 GCA_010014905.2 Druon quercuslanigerum | reverse complement strand
TTGTTATTTTATATTACTAGAACAAAGATCTGCTTTTCATTGTCTTTAAAATCCCCAACCCTGGTTGACTGAAGCGTATGGTGAGACAATTATTAACGGGGGTAAAACAGATCGTTACAAAACAAATTCGATTATTTATAACTTCTAGGCCTACGATCGCAGTGAAAATTCCACACAATGTAGTTTGCACACTTCCTTCTGTTCTCCAAAGAAAAAAATTGGCTTGAGAGAGTTCTGCAGGAGAGTTCCTTATCAGTTTGTATTTTGCTGAGAATTATACTTTTCAGATTCAAAACGCAATCCAGCCGCATCATTGGACAAATAGCTAGGCCACAGTTCACCCGTATGTGATTTATCACCGTCAAGGAAACGAAAATTCGCATCTCAATTTTGTCATTATATCAGAAAAAGTAACTCATGACACAAAATCTGTACATTTTTTTGATTAAAAATTAGCTACTTATTTGAAACGAAAATTTGGAACGTGATGTGTTAAAAAAAATTTTATATTTTTTGGATGGCGCGGCTTCTCAATACAAAAACAGATTTAACTTTCGAAATTTAGCTTATCATGAAAAAGATTTCGAAATTAAAGCAGAATGGCATTTTTTTGCCACTTTGCATGGGAAGAGGGTGTGTGTCGGTGTTGGGGGGTACTGTAAAAAGGAATTCTTATCGTGCAAGTTTGCAGCGTATCGAGGGAGATCTCATCCATACCCCCCAAAAGCTCTTCGAATGGGCAACAGATTTCTTCAATAACATAGGTTTTGATTTTTGTTCTGAAGCAGAACATGATTTGCACGACAAAAAAGTTGAAAATCGTTTCGATAAAGTTCCACTAATTAAGAATACTCGCCAGTATCATCAACTTGAATTTGTAAATGTAACAACTTTTCGTTGCAAGGTTTTTTCTAGCGCTATTTTTTCGGTCACAGATGCTATTGAATAAAGGCTTGAGTGTGTGCACAGCTTGTTTCTAACAAAAATTTTCACTAACAATTGCTTTATTAATTAAGATTGGAAGTATTATCACTGTTTTTGTAAAACTTTTAATAAATAATGAATGTTGAGACTTGTATTAAATTCATTATTTAGAAAGGTAATTATGTCAAAAATAATAATTCTCTACCATATCCTTGTAAAATTATATCCCAGACGCATTTTTTACCGAAAAACCGATTTATACAGGACTTAGAAGAATATGAATACAAACAAATCAGTATAAACAACCGCGTTCGTAGCGTGAGCTGCATGTTCCGAGTGCGCCGGTCAAAGCGACAATTATTACGCGGCGCTCGTGACAAAGACTTTTTTTTAAGACGGTCAGAGTAAAAATTACCCGTTTTTTTCTTTGGAGAACAGAAAGAAGTGTGCAAACTACATTGTGCTAAATTTTTACTGCAATCGGAGGCCTAGAAGTTATATACAATTGAATTTGCTTAAATAATTGTAATTAACTAAATAATAATTTTGGAAATATCATTATAAAAATTTCTTATTCGATAGAGGAAACGTTTGACAACTGTCAAAAAAAAATTTCATTCGATTATTGCAAACGAGTCGTAAGTTATTCATTTTTCAATTAAAAATCGCAAAAATCATTATTATTAAAAACAATGAATACGGTGCGGGTTTTCAAAAACGGCTCAAAATGTTTTTTTGTAATTCTATTATCTGCAAATTTTTCCAATTGTTGTCACTTTTCAAAAAGTCAGTAAAATTTTATGGGCACAGTTGACATGGCCTGACTCATTGATAGTATTTGTTATAAGCGATAAAATGTTTTTCTTTACGAATTGTCAGTACCTTTACTGCCATGGAAGTTAATGTATATGTTACTTTAATTTGTTGTGAAAATAAATTTGCATTTATGAGTTGTTAGTATTGTATCGCATTAACTTACGAAATTAATAACAAATTTAATGGAAAGTCAGCTAATACGTACTTATAAATTAAAATTATTTAAATTCAAATTATTATTTTGAAGCTGAAATGAATTAATAACTTAGATATTTTATAAACTTCAAGAATTCTATTTTGCGCTAGTGCAATCGTTGTTTGTATATGGACTCAAAATTCTACGCGCTTATTGTTAGAGTTTAGATTGGTTATAATAAATTTCAGAATTATAAATGAAGCCTTCGTGTAGAAACTTACTCTCAAGAACATAATTTATCTGAGAGATAAAACCGTCGTTATGTTACTTATATAATAATATGAGTTTCAATGAACATAATAAAATTATCTACAGTCTTGAAATCTTCAATTTGATTGATTCTTCAACACTGAGAACAATTTTTTTAATACACTTGACTCAAATGCAGTAGAAATGAAACTTAGCACATTTCTTTTCAAGCAAAAATATGATTCCAATGAAAAAAAAATAATTTATATGATACCTTTGGTCTTGGGTTGATTTACTTAAAATGTATTTTGCAATTCAAAATAAAATTTTGTTTGAATAATATAAAATTCATTCAACGAAATATTTTGTTTCAATCCAAGAATATTTTTCTCAGGGATAGAAAGATGAATCATGGATCCTTTACTTCCTTATTCTTTTCTTATTTCTATAATGCACGTTTATTTTGAAATGCAAACGACTAATATTCTTGCATTGAACAAATCGTTCAACAATATCTAAATGAGATAAATTTAATATTTAAAAAATATATTTTACTTTCCGTTGAATTTATTGTACTGTAATAAATTTTCAATAATCTCTGATTAATATTTATCAGAAATCTTTCGGCTTTTTCATAAATATTGCATTGAGAAATAATCTTGACAAATCCGTAATAAGAAGCTGAGCAAATCAGAAGAACCGTGAGACTCCTTAACCGCAATTTCAGAGCCTACAAAAAATACAGTGTGACCCGCGAAGGCCAACGAGAAATTCGACCCTTTTAGGGACCTAAAGAATACAGGAAGAAGGCGCTGAAGTCCACCGAATTCGTAGATCGACAGAATAATCCCGCCGGACTTTCCAATGCCGAAATAATCCGGCGACAGTAAGATACCGGAACCGAACTTAAGAGTAAAAAGTACTGCAGTAGGTATAGCAGTATGCCGGATCCTAAGTTAAAGCGAGTTATGCCGAGATATATTTACCTGTTGGCAGTCATGGCATGACTAACACCAGGCTTTGATATTACCACTCATAGAAGGCCAGACATAACGTTTTCGGATCAAATGATCGGCGATTTTGGCGCTTGGGTGAGTGGATTCACCGGTTCAGTCGCAGTACACGGTCGTGCATTCGGGACGCCACTGAAGTTTTCTAATGTTTAAAGATCATTTCAGGTCGATTATAAGGACCTTTCGTTCGCCGGCGTCAGTCAAAGCCTCAGAGAACTCGATAAAGCTCAACTCGGTTGTCAACCAGATAGTTTCGACTCGCGACAGAGTGTCAGCTACTATCTATTCAAGATCTGGTAGACATTCTATCGATGTGGTCAACTAAGAAATGTAAGAGATATGACTGCGCGTTCGGATGCCTTCTCCGTGCGCTGAGAGAACACAAAAATGAGTGGCTTGTGGTCGGTGGTGACCTTAAATATCTTCTCTTCAAGAATATACCTGAAAAAGTGGATATCCTCATAGACTGCTGTCAGTTCACGATCGAAGTTACCATAGTTCTGCTGCGCCCAAGTAACTTTTTGAGAGCAGAAAATTGAAATGGCCTCCAATCCCCATCAATCTTTTGCTCCAGCGACGTTCCCATCCCAAAGTTGGAAGTGCCGGACACCAGTCTAGTTTCGGTATCGTCAGATGGATGAACTAGGGCAGAAGCATTGGCTTGGTAGCTTTGGACCCGTTCAAATGCGGCAACATTCGGCAACTTTCGGAGGCGCGCTTCTTTTCAGAGGGTAAAGCTTGATATTAATTGGTTTTTTTATTTGCGTATACATGTCGGGGGGTCCGGGGTCCCTGGATACGATATATTTAATGTGCTCGATCAATTCTACGCTGAGGTGTGCTAAGACGGTGTGAGCATTAGCGGTCTCATCCGTGACTTTGAATTGGTGTAACGATGCATCGATGATTGAGAACCAATATTCTGGTTCGTATCTAAACAATTGTGAAATTTTGGGGTTGCAATAAGAGTCTGCCTGGTTATTTTGTAGCTAGGTGAGCTGAGCAGCTATTTGTTAAGAATTTTGTTATCCGCTTAGCGTTTTTTCGTTCTGATCGAGATTGGGCTGTCCATTTTGGTTGTTAAAAGATATACTGGTGCCGTTTTTCTGTAGTTGAGGAACAAGAGCGAAAAATAGGTATTCAAAAGTGCTCAGATTTTCAAGAAACATAACGAGCGTTAATACTTTCGGATATTAAAGGCAAACTTATTGGACGTTAAAATCGACTAAGCCAAGAAATCTTCGAGGGCAGCTGCGAAAAGATTTTCTGTTCGTTCTTTTTGCTTTATGTAAAATCCCAAAACGATGGCGCACGCTAGAACATAAGCGTCCAACTGTTAAGGCTTATGGAAGTTTAGTAACCATGAAAGCACATGTGGTATTTATAATCGCGACGTAATTCCTAAATTCCAAATCGAAAATAACAGAAAATCTGCTCTCCAGTAATAAAAATCGAAATAGAAAGAATGGCGTCTAAAGGGTCGCCTTGGAAGTTGCGACCCTCGACGGCGGGGACCGCCTCGAGACCGAGCGACACCCCTCAGTCTGAGAGTACCGGCCTTTGTCCAGGAAGACCGGTACGCGTTCCCACCACTGCGTTTCACGAGGCCGGGAGTCGCGCCACACCGCAGTCCGATCGTGGTGGATTGCCCAAACTCACCGCCGCTTCCGAAAGCTCTCCGCGCTCCGCCGAGCGCCCCGCTGCCGCCGCCGTCAGAGATTATCGCCTCGTGGGCCCCTACAGCCGGGCCATCTCGGGACGGTACTGCCTGCCCGTCAACACCGGTGACCGGCCGTGAGACGCAACTCGAGACGCCCAGCTCGTAACTTTTGCTTGACAACCATATCCGCCATGTCGAGAAAATGTTACTGCAAACGAAATAAACAAGGTTTATTTAAATTTCGTTAATACCGGTGAAAACGAATGGTCAGTGGGAGAAACACGAAAACGTGTCCCTGCATCAACAACCAAACCGACGAAAGCCAGGTGCCAGTCACCAGCCGACGCGCTAGAGCGTGCCCCAGTCGCGCCACGATAGCGCCTCACTAGGTAGTTCCTACCCTCCCACAAGCCTTAGGATAGCTGGGGTAGAGAACATGTTTTTCCAAAAATGTATCATATCGATAGTCCAAAATTATAGAGTTGGCAGCAGATGGCCAAAAGCAGTGCTTCGGGTACGGCTTGAGGAAATTGGCGGCAAATTTTGATAAGATACCGTTTAAAAAAAATTTAGCGTCACTTTTGCAAATGCGAACGAGTTTGAGTCGGGGTCACTAATGTGGGATTTAACTATACCGAGAATATTTATTTGACTCTAAAATATTTCTCTCGGCTCGGTCAGGATGATGAAACTAAGAATGCCATTATTAGACTTAACAGCATTTATTTCAGTTATAAAGTCATTGATGCAAGATGCACCAGAAAGAGATTCTTCTGCCAGGCCCTGCGAGTACCAACTAACCATAAGGCTGGAGAAAACGTGCCCGCATAGTCTCGTGCTAAACGACGTAGAGCTGATACTCTATAGTCTGACTATCGGTAGGGATATCACTCTAAGTTAGTAGCAGGTACTAGACATGTTACAATGGTTAGAAAAATGACTATAGGAATTACAGTAGTGATTCCTTACATGCTCTGTCTTTATCATCGTCGTCGGAATCGACGTTATTTTTCAATGTTTAGCATATTTCTACGCGTTTTACTATAATGAATCAGAAAATTGTCGTTATGACCATAAAGTCGGGTGTTTTATAATGCGAGGGAACTTCTGCGAATACTTTGTCAGTTTGATAGTCCTGCGTCAAAAATAAGGTTACATATGTGTTTCAAGAACACTTCTGACATTTACCCTCGACTTCGCAAAATCAGTATGTTTTGGAAGTGTTCGAGAGCATTTCTCCGTGTCAGGCAATTAATATTTTTATCCAAAATACTAGTTTCTCCAGCATGAGAGGGAATTGATGGAAATTTTATGAACAACTCTAAATATGAAGTCAGTTTTCTTTATCTTATTCTAGGAGTTAGTTGTTGAGTTATATATGGGACCCAATGTCGTACATATAAAAAAGAATTCAAAGGCCGATTAAGCAATATGCTTTAGACAAGTTAGAAATTTCAAAATAAGACAATCAATAAAATTGTTTGTTAAAAAAGAAACGTTTAGGCTTTCAATTCACAGGATGTCCCAGACTCATGTGACCGGACTTATAGAGCTGCATAAAAATTTTAAAAAATAAACCAAAATTCCTTTTCCAAAAATAAGAGAAAGTTTTATTTTTTGAATTAGTGCTCCTAGTTAATCCAGCTTAAAAGTTTTAAAACACAAAAACTGAAACTTAAACTGATTTTTAAAAAAGGAATTTTTGATTTATTATTTTTTTACAGCCATATATGTTTGGAAACTTAGACCTGAGACACCCTGTATAAATGCAAAATTTATCAAAACGGCTCTTTTTGAAAAAGAAGGTGTTGACCTCGGGGCAGCGAAGCCGCGTAGAATGAAAAAACAGAGATGAGCGGAGATGATAATCCTACAAAGTACTCTGGATAATTCCACTGGGTAAGGGTTTATTTGTCTTTCGACGCATCTGGAAAACGGAAAAATAGTAGGTTATAAGAGGTTCAACAAGTGGTCAACCGATACGTCTCGAAAACGCGAAAAATGCATTAGTCATAGTGTTATTGTATTTTGAATGTCAAAAATTTTTTCTTATGTAAGCAACGTAAAATTTTTGATTATAATCTCTAATAAAATTTTGTGCATTGTTGTTTAGAAAAGTTTCTTCTGAAAGTATCTCATAAATTCCGAGCAAGCAGACGGAAATGTAGAGAGAGATGTTCGATATTCACAAAAATATATTTTTTGCACAATACCGACACTTTAGAAAAAATCGGAGAGAACACACAAAATTCTAAAACTTTATTCTTCCTTATTATTATAGGAATTTAGTCATTGATTACGGTAAACGGTGTGCAAGTGAAATCTTAGGAAGATCTAATCCAAAAGAAGAGAGATAAAAAATATAACGCCAGAGTTCATTTGAAGCAGACGAACCTTAATCACACTTGCAAACAATATATTTTCACTCACAACACCGACAATTTTTACGAAATCCGAGGGAAGGTCCAAAATTCCAAAAATTTATTCTTCCTTATTAGTACAGGCATTTGGTCATTTATTAAGGCAAACCACGTCAAATTGAAGTCTTTTAGATATCTATTCTGAACGGATCATATCAATGATATGATGCAGAATTTTCTTAGAGGTCCATCTGTCGGTCACGCTTGTAACTGAAATATTATCAAAAACTGCAGGAAGTTTAAATCTATACAAATTTTTATTATTTATTTTATCAAATTCTCTTTGAAGAAATAATTATTGGTCTAAAAACACAAGGATAAGCTAGCCTTTGGGAAAAGCAATTTGGAAATTATGTGTGCTTTTGTAATTCGTATATAAAATGAGCACGCGAGATTTAAAATTTTATTCAAGTTTTAGGTAGAAGTCAGACGTAAGACTTTCGATCTCTCTTCTTTGGGATTATGTCTTCCCACGATTTCACTTTCAGGCCGTTTAACGCAATGAATGACTTCTACTATGGCAGTCGGCCATTTTAAAAGACGTTTAGCCAACGCCATTAATGTACAGGAATTATGGAAAAAAGACTGGGTGGTATATACTTGTTGGAAATAAAAAATATTATTTTATGTAGTACTTACAAGAAAAATAGCTACCCATGCGAGGCCAATATTATCGAAAGATATTGTGCCTTGAAAAGGATTGTTTCCTTGCCCTTTGCACTCCGTATAATAATAGTTCCAGTTTACACATTCACTGCTATTTATGAATGTCATATTGTTATTTGTTAGAGATGTGTGATTGCATATAGTATCTCCTGTAAACAAAATTTATTATAGCAGGTCATAAAACTCTGTAAACAATGAAAGTCAGGTATCAGATTGTTCTTAATGTAGGAACTGGGCTGAAGTAAACTCTCGTAACTTTTAAGTATATTCAGCTGTTGGGGTTGCAAAATCAACTGTTTTGGATACAGTCCTGCAAACCGGGTAACAGACTCCTTATCACACAGGCTATGCTACCAGTATAAAGACTCTCTAGAACGGGGCGTTTTCTAAATACTTCCGACCTTTAAAAGCTCGTTCAACAACAATGCAATACGATCTGCGACTTTTCGGCGTTAGTGAACATACTTCTTTCTCAAATGTCTTTTCATGCTTTAGTACAGAAATCCTCATGTTTGTAATTCGTAAAATCTTTTCTAGGATTTTCCCACAAAAATTTTACGTCGAAGTAAAAGCTTATGGACTGAGTGTTTTTTCGCTCGTCCTGCCGAGATGAGGGCATTTGGAATTGATTTATGATTTACGCGCTCTTACATATCTTGAATGAAAAAAAAGTTCAGTGAGAAAAGAGTTTCCGTGCTCGAACACGCTTCGTCTGAAAAAAGATGAGGATCTCGTACTGTTATTCGCAGTTGCGACATCTACAACAACAAAATTGAGTAAGCGCACGAATCTGCCGTTGCCATCTGAACTATTCAGCCACATGGGGACCCCACAGTAAGTAATTTAATCCATTTTCCTTCGGCTAAAGCATACGTAAGTCACTACAGAATAACGATCTCATTTAATTACAAAAATATCAGAAGAATTTGTGACAGATTTCAATTCATGAGAGACTGCTCACGTCAAGGTGGTGGCTTAGTCGCCTCTTTTTCAATCGTCATAGTAGTCGGGAAGGCGTAAAAATTTTGCTGCCAGTGCCGACGAAAAATACTCAACAAACAATAATAATAAATCCTTCGTATTTATTTATATTCCCATAAAATCATTGTCTGAAAATTATATCTGCTCCTTTTTGCAATTTTCGCATGATTAATAAAAAATATATTAGAAATGTACTTTTACATACTCAAACTTTGTTAAAAAAATAAATTACAGAAATGAAAATAATTAAAAATATTTAAAAGGAAAATAAATACATTTTATTTATGAAAACAGACCACGAATCAAACAGTGTATCATTTATTGGCTCTTATAAACTAAAACAGATTATTTCTTGAATAACGAAATATACATTTTGTCAAATTATTCAAGTAAAATAGAACTCGTCCAGAACAGTTTTTTCAGATGTGAAACGATGAAAATTGAGAAGTTGAAGCTCTCTCTTTCTCATAATAAGAAGGATCACTAATTAAATTAATTTTATAGTTTTGTCAAAACTTTAAGAATTCTTGATGCATCGATTTTCCGGCCTGCTCTGACTACTTGCCAAGACCTTCAAAATTCTTTGAGAATCATAGAGTTTGTTCAGCATGTGTCAATAGTACATGCGTTTTCAAAGTCACTGTCATACTTCGGTTGCAAGAAAGGATTTTTTTAACTCGACGATTATTTTATGAAGATCATCAGCAGAGCCTCTTCTTCAGTAGAAAAGCATGAATGTACGAGTTTATTCACAGCCTTAAATATAGATACAATTGGTACTAGAACCAATGGGCCGACATTTTCATATACTTTTTTATCACTTAGTTCGTCAGCTTTCCTGAGAAACTTTCTGCATGCGTTTCCCTCGAAAATTTCACCATGATAATTTTTTTAAATTAATTCTAGTTTGAGAAGCCATAGCAGGGCTTTTTCTGGACTTACGAGTGGTACCAAGCCGTTCCATGAAGGGTGCTTTACAAAGCCCTGTAACAGATGCAATTATAGAATGTAGCATTGCTCTAATATTTTAAATTTGTCTTTTTTATAAAAAAGTGGCTCATTTATTACACTATGCTGTCATTTCCGTATACTTTTCAAGTTGAGCTGAAAAATTTACGTATTAATTACTTTTTCGAAGCTTTTGAAAAAAGTATAAAACTAATTTAATCTACAATCCTTCCTATCATTCCTATATGTTTTTGCTATTTATATATTATTTATTATTTATACAAAACAACAAATGGTTAATGCCGATCAAAAAGTTTGAGCATGTAAAAGTAAACATCTAACATATTTTTTTGATGAATCATACGAAAATTGCAAGAAGGAGCAGATATGATTTTCGGACTTTCCAGCAAAGTTTTTTCGCATTCCCGACTACTGTGCCGTACAGTGTTCACGTTCCTGCGAATTTTAGAATGGTGGGGCGTATTCTACATGCCATCCAATTTAAATATAACAAATTAATTTGATATGTGAATACGGCGTACGAGGACGTACTTAGTTCCTTTCCCCCATGCCAAGCAAAGTCCCCATTTCGGAATTATCATGCTTTTAATGTGGATTTTTGTTGCTTGATGGGTTATCGAAACCCAATGCCATCGTGGGTTCTGAATAACGCAAATCGTAGTCTTCTGACTTGCGCTTGTGCACACTTGAGCACTTGGTGCTCGTGGGGGTGTGTTAGGGTTTATTAAACCTGATACATTAAATTCTTCGTTGAATAATTATCTACAGGTCCTCATACTTTCTTGTCGCATTTTTTCAAACCTTAAAAAATTATTCTAAAAACTCAAAAAAGTGATTTTTTCCTATGCATTTTAAATGGAAAACTTCAAGCCAAAACCGGCACCTGTTAAAATCCAAATAAAAAAAATTATGGATATTTCTTTTTTCGGATTTGTAATAAAATAGGGGGACTCGTTGCCCGCTAGCATGCAAACAAATTTTGTCGTGCATTTTTGGACCATCCTAATGTCCAAAGATGCTACAGGTGCTTGTGCTTAGTTAAGCTAGAGCTGCGGTACCAGAAGATCGGTGCAAAGATTTATTCAACACTTCTTGTGAAGTGACAATGAAACAAAATGTATTTATAACCTAGCAGCTATTTTAATGTAATGCATTATCTTGGAAAAAATAGATAATTAATTAGCCAGAACTAATTTAAACCTTTGTTTGTTTACTGTGATTGACACTTATACGTTCCTTACTTTAGCATGTGAATGAAGCGTAGTAACAATTTTTAACAGGGAGCAAAAATAACTAATAACTATAGACCATCATATATTAGCCTCACAATCCATAACTATTGTATTCAGTAAATAAAATTCTTTAGATAAATGCGAAGTTTACTCCAGGTTTTCAAATTTATAACGTGGATTTTCACAGAACCCCAATTATGTTTGTCCGCCTTGGATCCGTCATTATAAATTTTTCTATTTGCATTTTAGACCGAAATTTAATCCTTACACTGTTGTTCCACCAATCTGGATTCTCCATCTTAAGTTTTGATGTTTTTACTTTGGATTCGAAATCAGCAAACCGGAAAATCCTCATACAGTAATTTTCACTCACATCAGATCAGTTTTTTCATTTTTGTCCACCATATTGTAGCCCCGAAGTTAAATATTGACTTTGAATTCTAATTCAGTGATGATGGGCAACACGCGACTGATGCCTTCTTGCGTTGATTCGCCTTCCTTGCTTTTAATGACTCCCACCATAATCCGTGTCTTGTAAGTGTAAGGTCAGTAAGATGTGATATGATGTCCGTGTCGTAGGTGATAAGTCCGTATTGTTATGACAGGTACTAGTAGTAGAAGGGCCCAGTATTATATAACTTTTGATATGCGCCGATGGCAATGACGGGTGATAAACGAAAGGAACTTTTGATTCGTCCCTGTAACGTCAATTTTTCACGCTTTCTCAAGTTTTCTTTCCTCTGCCGTTGTGGCGACCTTTGCTTACCACGCACTGATCACGTGATGGTCCGAGGAATGCGATGCACCCAGGGACGAGCGAAACTGTGGCCAGTAAGGTTCCTCCAAAACGTTTCTTTTTTCAAGTAACAACAATATTTTTATTCCATTTTTAATTCCTCTGTATTTTTAAAACCACGATGCACGGATAAACTGATCACTTATCCGTGACTCTAATTTCATTAAGACAGAGCAATATTTGTTCTACATGCCCTTTTATTTTTAAATTAAACAACTCAAATGTACTTGATGTCGAGAATTGTATATTTTGTATGTACTTAGTTTATATTTTAATACTCTTTCTATATATCTATATGTATATTTTCTATGTACCGCGGAGCGAACAGGCAAGGCAGGCAGCCACCTCAGAAAAGTTCTATAGAATGACAGGATTGGACCGCGCTTCCCCAATTTTCCGAAGTAGGGAGGAAAACTCGATTCAGGCCTCCCACTTCCGCCTACACGTTCGCGGAGCGGGAGAAGTCGCGCGACCACGTGCGCGTGGTACATAAAAAAGCGTATTCCGGCCACCACAGACACCAGGCAAACCTCTTCTATACCACAACCGCTTAACACTTTTTTCCGCTTTCCCAACCCCACTTGTCTCTCCGAAAATCAAATAGCCTCTATTATCCCTCGTACCTCCGACCGCTATAACAACAAATCCAGCCGATGGCTTGGAATCCATGGACACTCTCCAGTCCCAAAATGATCTTGATTTTTCACCCGAAGACTCTACAAATGCCTTCCAGACGGTAAAATCTAACCGGACTAAACGCAAGCGCATTTCCAGTCCTATAAAATCTTGTATCTTTTCACTTTCCGACGATGAGTCTACCTTCTCAAGTTCATCCGATGAAGATGAGTCAGTTTCCAAGGAGCGGAGTCCTCTTCCTATCCGTATCCTCCACAAAGAACTCTGGCCCAAAATACATTCAGCCCTTCTCAAAGCTGACATTCCTATTCGCCATGCAAAAAACACCTCTGACGCAATAATCATTTATCCCTTAGCTGTAGACAGTTTCCGCGCTATCACCCTCAAGCTAGAAAAGAACAAAATCACAAAGACCATATCTCCTCTCGCTCAATCCTCAAGCCTCTTGCTCAATCCGAAATCAAAAAGATGCCACTCCATCGTGTCTCAATTATAAAGGTCCTCATTGGGTCACCTGTGGTTGCCCGAAAGTTCCTCAAACACCTGGCACCAAGTCGAACTCAATTCGCCAACTTTCTAAACCCAAACTCACTGCAAAGCCTCCTCCTCTTTCTAAACCTCGTAGCACCTGCAAACCTGCTTCCTCCCCACGCTCCTTCGCTGACGTAATCGCAGATCACCCTCGACCCAAAGTTCAATCTCCTCCCAATACTGATCCACTAAAAAATCCGCAACTACAGCAGCTTTTTCGTGACTTCCTCTCCGCCTTCCCTGCTGCCTTCCAGCACCCAACCCCTGCTCGATCATAAAAACAAACTAAATATTCTTATCTGAAATGCTAAAGGCATATCTGTTCCCAAGAAACTAGAACTGACTCTACTCCTTAACGATAAGTCCACCAACGTCTCCTGCATTACCGAGACTCATCTAAATTGTACAAAGAAACTTTATATTCTAGATTTTTCTGTCTACAGGAAAGACCGTCCTTCCTCCAAAGGCGTTGGTGTTGCGCTTCTAGTTCGAAAAACTCTCCGCCTTTCAGCCTTCAGCACAAACTATTCTCCATGCGAAGTACTTGAATCCGTAATTCACCTTATCTCAGGCCCTTTTCGCATTCGTTCAATTTACTCTCATCTGCATATCAACGACATCCCTGAAATACCTGACCCTTTCAACACCAATATCCCAAGTCTGGTTGCCGGCGATCTTAACGCCAAAAACAGGGCCTGTGGCTGTCTTAAAAATTACACCAAGGGTAAATCTCTCCATAAAACCCTAACTCGCCACAACTTAACCACAGAGGCTCCCTCAGAACCTACCCACTTTCCTAGATCTCTCAAACAACAAACAGACATCCTCGACATCTTCTTAACAAACAACATAGTCGTTGACACGGATCCCCGGTCTCTTTCAGAACTTATTTCTGATCAGTATCAAGTACTCCTAGAGTTGTCGGGTTCCCATAATCTCTCACCCCCTACCGAATCAGAAATCGATTACCTTTATCTCAAATATATTTTGGAGAATTTCACTCTTAAATTCCGCCATATCCAATCTACGTCTCACCTGGATACAGCTCTTGAAGCCATGACAAAAGACATTCAAAACTCTGTCCAACTAGCTACCACAACTAACTTCACTGCTGCTCGCAAATCCAAACTTTTACCCGCCACTCGCGTTTTATCATCAGGAAAAACCAAGCTCGCAAACATTGGCAGTCCTACCGTAATCCCAAACAGCGCCAGCGTCTTGACTCACTTTAAAGGAAACTAAAAACTACTCTTCATGCTGAAGATACATGTTCCTTCGACTCCTACATAGCCAAAGCTGAATTGCATCCCAAGAGATGCTGGGAAGTTACCAAATCCCTCCGTAATAGGAAATCTTATCTCCCCCCACTCGCCAAAGACTGTCAATCTTTCTTTCTCGATAAAGAAAAAGTAACCATTTTCGAATATTCCCTTAAAGATCAATGCTCCCCTTTCCAAAGCCTCGACAAATTTGCTAACTTTCACGACAAACTCCAGGTCCGCTCAAAATTTCACTGTAACTGACACAAACTTTATTACCACCTCTCCTAAAGAAGTCTCCGACTCAATCCGCTCCTTGAGAAATCGCAAAGCGCCCGGCAATGACTTCATCAGCAATGATGTACTGAAAATACTTCCCCGCAAACATGTCGTGGCTATCTGCAATATTCTTTACGTAATGATGCGTTTACAATACTTTCCCTCAGCCTGGAAAGAAGCTATTGTAATTTTTCTTCTAAAATCGGGTAAACCTCTCAGCTCAGCATCATGCTTTCGACTTATCAGTCTGCTCTGTACTCTCAGCAAACTAGCCGAAAACATCATTCTTTCTCGTTTTGATGACTTTGTTTCGCAAAACAACTTTCTTCCCGTCTTCCAGCGCGGTTACCGCAACCGTCATGGAACAGCTCACCAACTTCTTCATGTTTCTAAATACATTGCCGAAAACCTTAACAAGGGCAGGCACACATCTATGCTTCTTTTGGATTTTAAGCAAGCCTTTGATAGAGTCTGGCATCACAGTCTAATTTACAAGCTTATCAAGTTAAATTCTCCTCACTATCTCATCGCTTCAATCAAATCCTTTCTTTCGAACAGGAGCTTCACAGCTCGCGTTGGAAAACCTCATGACCTTATCAACCCCCAGCTTATGAACTACGGTGTCCCTCAGGGTTCCAAACTCTCTCCTTCTATCTTCAACGTGTTCTTTCACGACATTCCTTCTGGAAAAAATCCTCACGGCTCAATACGCTGATGATGTCGGTTTCCTTCATTCATCCAAGGTCATCAGTCACTGCTCTTCTCGTCTAAACAGATTTATTCTAATCGTCCTGGAATGGTTTCACGGGTGGAGATTTGAAATAAATAAATCTAAATCTGAAGCTATCTTTTCCTCGCGTCGCCAGCGCAATCCCCCTAAACTCTTTATTACCTCTTTTTGCATTAAATTCCCTACAGTTCCCTACAGTTTCTAAAGCTACGATGACCCGTGCCTTCCACGCCATAATTAGGAGGATCTGCACCTACGCGATTCCAGTCTGGGGCTCTGCTACCCCAAATCGTCTCTCTAAACTTGAAGGCACCTATATGCACCTTCTCCGTTCCGCTTTAAACATTCCTTGGTTCATCCGTAACAAACAAATTGTTGCGGGTCTCAAGCTTCCATCCATAACCAATGCCGCTCACACACATGCCTCAAAACTTCGTCTTTCAGTGGCTAATCACCCAAATCCCTGCATAAACTCACTTTCAAACTACGCAAGTAAAACTTGCGATCGCTTTAGAAGGCCCTGCCTTCTCTTCTCGCCGCACTGATTGAGTCATCCGTCTCTTTTAATTCTTCATGTTTCATTTTATGCGTGAGTGTCCTTGCAGTATAATCTGTCTTGGACCACCAACTTCGATGTCCCTTATTTTCTTCTCATCTTGGTTCATAACCTGCTAGGTTGGTAACCAGTCGAGGAGGGGTTTTAGTCGATAGGTGCGCCGTGCGAATCCGACACAACCCACTTTTCATGGGTGTCTTTCGAAGATTTTTCCTCCTCGACCCCTTCAAACAAAAAAAAACGAACAAAAAATAAAACAAAATAAAAACACCACAGACACTCGTTTTCGAACCTCCAACGCCTGCCTACGCCTACTCTCCGGCATTGGAGAAGACATCAATGAAGAAGCTGCTTGAACATCTTTGAAGTATTTTAATTTTGTCATCAAACATTTCACTGCTCTTTTCAGGGCAATATTTTAGTACGAAAATTCGTTGGCGAAGAAAAGTTTCTCCGACTCCTTTTTTCGCGGTTCCGTTTGCTCCTCTGCTAGCTGCGGGCGCTCTGGCAGACCGCTAGTTATCAGACGGAGAGATTGGGTCTCGAGAAAAGTGGATTACCCAGTAAATTCAACCCCATCCATTCGAAAAATCAACGGCGCTCCAGCAGTGAGAAGACAATCGCTTGGAAGGGCCTGAATCCAAGAGAGAGGGAAATCCGCCGCCGGCAGGAGAGGCTTCCAACTCCTTCGATCCGGCGGTTGCCGGTCGGACCGCGGCCATTTTTATATCTGCTTATGGACGGGATAATAAATATATATATATATATATATATATATATATATATATATATTTAAACTATTTGTCATAAGGACAACCGCAGGATTTCGCCGG